>PVKS010025679.1:0-29582 GCA_004027875.1 Aplodontia rufa | reverse complement strand
CTGGATGAGCATGTCTGATTCTATTTTTATGTGAGAGAAATTTTCCTTCACGATTTCTTTGAGAATATTCCTCATACCATTGCTGCATGTCTCAATTTCTTCCTGTATCCCAATTACTCTCAGATTGTTTCTTCTCATTTCATCCCAGACATTCTTGAAATACTGGTCATGATCTCTTAATTGTTTTTCTTTTTTGGTGTCGGTGAGCTCTAGCTTGATCAACCTATCTTCTTGTTGGAAGTTCTTTCTTCAATAGCAGAGGTTCTATTTCCTACTGAAGTTAGTCTATGATTAAATTCTTGCATGGACCCTTTCATGTCATTGACTGAAGATTTTAGGTCTGACACTTCCTTTTTGAGGGAGTCAATTTCTTTAATGATAGTGTTTCTCGACTCTTGAGTATTCCCTTCATTATCTCTTCTTTTAATTCGTTGTTCCTTTTTGTTATCAGCTCATTGATATATTGTTCTAAGTTTTCATCCTGGTCCCTGGCCGTAGCCCCCTTACTAGGGGAGTTTTGGGATTGGTGTGAACCTCTTCAATTCTGATTTCTCATGTCTGAGGAGATTCTTTTCTCTTACTTGACCAGTGAACACTTTGTGGAAGCAATACAAGACTTGGTGGTTCTTTTTCCTATCACCAGCCTTAAGGACTAAGCTGATGGATTGGGAAATCTGTCCAAACCCTTACTTGGAATGGGATTTTGTCAGGAAAGTTGATTTCAAAAGAATGTCCCCTTTACTGTGAATTGCTTGTTACCCTTACTGAGTTCCAACACCTCATGCATTAGTAGCAAAATGTCAATATGTACAACCAAAGCTTACAATAAATAGTAAAAATATGGAATGCTTCATGAATTTGCGTATTATCCTTGCGCAGGGGCCATACTAATCTTCTCTGTATCGTTCCAATTTGAGTATATGTGCTGCCAGAGTGAGCACCACTCTCTCTTTTAAAAAAGAAAAAAAACCACTCAGCTTCATATTCAAATGGGAAATAAGAACATTTCACGATAAGATCAAACTTGCGGTATTCATGAAAAGAAAACGAGCATTACAAAGAATTCTCAAAGATAATCTACAGATAGAAGAACAATAAATATTCCTCAGAACCATAAACAGTGGAAATTCAATAAAAGTATACACTATCAACCACAACCATACAGCAGAGAGACTAATAATACATGATAACTATGAACCACAACCATATAACTCTCTGAGCACTGAATATGAATGATCTCAACACACCAATCAAAGACATAGATTAGCAGATTGGGTCAAAAAAATAAAATTCATCAATGTGCTGCTTACAGGAGACCTGACTTATAGCCAGTGACATCCACAGATTGAAGGTGAAAGGATGGACAAAAATCTACCAGGCCTATGGCCCAAAAAAACAAGCTGTTGTTGCAATTTTTATATACAACAAAGTAGATTTCAAATATAAAATAATCAGAAGAGATAAAGAAGGAAACTGCATCCTAGTAAAGGTAACAATACAGCAGGAAGATATAAACATAATATATGTATTCTCCAAACACCAAAGCCCCCAAGTATGTGGAAACATTACTCCATGACCTAAATCCACTTGTGATTTCAACACAATAATACTGGGAGACACTCCTCCATCACCAATACACAGATTATCACAGCAAGTAAACAATGAAGAGATCTCCAGCCTAAACAACTGCATAAAGCAAATGGACTTAATACACATCTATAGAATATTCCGCCCAAATTGGCTGAGTTTACCTTCTTTTCAGCAGTGCATGGATCCTTCTCCAAAATGGATCATATTTTTCTTTTTTTTCAGGGCTAAGGACCAAACTCAGGGCCTTGTGCATACTAGGCAAGTGCTCTGCCACTGAGCTAAATCCCCAACTGCATGGATCATATTTTAATTCACAAAGGAAAGCTCAGAAAATATAAAAATATATAAAATATATTATTCCATTTATCCTAACAGACCATGAGGCTATGATCCTAGCAATTAACAGCAAAAATTGAAACAGAAAACACACATATATGTGGAGATTGAATAATACCCTATTAAATGAAGAATGGATTCAAGAAGACATAAGAACAAATCACAACTTTTTTTGGAAGCATTAAGAATGAAGACACAATGCACCAAAACCTCCATGACAGCATGCAAGTGTTTTTAAATTTTTTTTTATTAAAGAGTTGAGTTATTGAACAATCATAAATGCATATAAAGTAATAATATGATATGTTCTTAAACAGAATTACCCCATATCACCTACAACCCAGTCTCTTGATTCTTCTGTATTTTGCCCTTACAAGTGACATAAATGCTTAGATTATGAATTTTCCAGAATGAAGTGATTGCATAAATATTATTTGGATTCTCAGGGGGGTAAAGAGTATGCTACATTGTTGATTGTCTCCTTCGATACCTTCCTATCTTCCCTCACTCTCCCATTCTCTGCCTCTCCTGTCCCCCTCACCCGTACATGTCTATGGTTCCCCTAGATTATGTGTTGCTATGTCCTGTGTAGGTCCCAGACATAAGACTGACTACCTTTCATTGACTACCTTTCATCCAAGTCTGGGTTTAGCTCCAACCTCCACAAATGAGTGAAACCATTTGACCCTTGATGTTTGGGTAACTTTGGTCAGCATGATTTCTTCCATTACCATCCATTTACCTTCAAAGCCTGCAATATCATTGTTTCTAATTGCCAAGTAGAATTTCATTGTGTGATTATGTGTGTGTGTGTGTGTGTGTGTGTGTGTGCACGTGTGTGTATACACACATACCACAGTTTTTGGATCCATTTATCCAGTGAGGCGCATCTGGGTTGGTTCCATAATTTAGCTATTGTAAATTGAGCTGCTATGAACATAGATATTGCCATGTCACTGTAATGTGCTGATTCTAGCTCCTCTGGGAAAATACTCAGAAGAGGGACAGCTGAGTCATAGAGTGGGTCCATCCCTAAGTTTTTGAGGATTCTCCACACTGCTTTCCAGAGTGGCTGAACCAGTCTGCAGTTTCACCAATAGTGTGCTAGTGTTCCTATCTCCCCACAACCCCTCCAGCATCTGTTATTGTTTATTTTCTTCATCTTTGCCAATCTGACTGGTGTGAGGTGAAATCTTAATGTAATGTTGATTTGCATTTCTCTGATTACTAGTGATTTAGAACACTTTCTCATGTATTTATTGGCTAGCTCAATTTCCTCTGTTGAGAAGTTTCTATTTAGCTCTTTGGCACATTCATTGATTGGATTGTTTGTGTTTTTGATATTAAGTTTTTTTGAGTATACTTTGTAAATTTTGGATATTAGTCCCCTGTCAGAGGAATCACAGGCCATGATTCTCTCCTATTCTGTAGGTTGTCTCTTGACAATTTCCACCAATTCCTTAGCTGTGCAGAAAATTTTTAGTTTAATGACATCCCACTCACTGATATTTTACTTGAATTGTTTTGCTTTAGGAGTCTTGTTGAGAAAGTCATTGCCTACTCCCAAATACTGGATTTTTGGTTCTAACTTTTCTTCTAACAGTTGTATGGTAGTTGGTTTAATTACTAGTTCCTTGATCCATTTTGATTTGATTTTTTTGCAAGGTGAGAGATAAGGATCCAATTTCAGCTTCCTGAAAATGCCTGTCGAGTTTGTCCAACATCATTTGTTGAATAGGCTGTCTTTCCTCCATGTTATATTTTGATCCCCTTTGTCAAAGATCAGATGTTTCAAGATTTGTGCGTTTGTCTCAGAGTCTTCTATTCCATTGGTATTCATTCCTGTTTTGATATCAGTAACATGCTGTTTTTGTTACTACAGCTCTGTAGTATAGTTTTAGATTTGGTATAGATTCAACACAAACCCTGTCAAGATACCAATGTCATTCTTTACAGATACAGAAAATGCAATTATTAAATTCATTTGTAACAAGAAAACCAGAATAGCCAAAACATTACTAAGTGAGAAATACAAGACAGGTGCATTCACAATATCCAAAACTATACTATAAGAGAAACCCATGAATCTTAAACATCTGATCTTTGACAAACGGGGTCAAAATATATCATGGAGGAATGACAGCCTATTCAACGAATGGTGTGGGACAAACTGGATACACATTTACAGAAAATTGAAATTAGGTCCTTATCTCTCACCTTGCATGAAAAGGAAATCAAAATGGATCAAGGAACTAGGAATTAAACCAGCTACCATACAACTGCTAGAAGAAAAACTGGGACCAACAATCCAGTATTTGGGAGTACACAAAGACTTTCTCAACAAGACTCCTAAAGTGAAACAATTCAAGTAAAATATCAATGAGTGGGATGTCATTAAACTAAAAAGCTTCTGCACAGCTAAGGAATTGATCAAAACTATCAAGAGACATCCTATAGAATGGGAGAGAACCATGACTTGTGATTCCTCTGACAGGAGACTAATATCCAAAATTTACAAAGTATACTCAAAAAAACTTAATACCAAAAACTCAAACAATCCAATCAATAAATGGACCAAAGAGCTAAACAGAAACTTCTCAACAGAGGAAATTGAGCTAGCCAATGAATACTTGAGAAAGTATTTTAAATCACTAGTAATCAGAGAAATGCAAATCAACATTACATTAAGATTTCACCTCACTCCAGACAGACTGGCAAAGATGAAGAAAATAAGCAAAAACAGATGCAGGGGGAATTGTGGGGAGATAGGAACACCAGCACACTGTTGGTGGAATTGCAGACTGGTTCAGCCACTCTGGAAATCAGTGTGGAGAATCCTCAAAAAATTAGGTATTAACCCACTGTAATACCCAGCTATCCCTTTTCTGGTTATTTTCCTAGAGGAGTGAAAATCAGCACATTACAGTGACACAGCAAAATCTGTGTACAAAGCAGCTCAATTTACAATAGCTAAATTATGGAACCAACCCAGATGCTCCTCCCTGGATGAATGGATCCAAAAGCTTAGTGTATATATATGTATATATACACACACACACACACACAGTGGAGTTTTACTCAGCTATTAGAAATGATATTGTAGGCTTTGAAGGTAAATGAATGGCAATGGAAGAAATTATTCTGAGTGAAGTTTGCCAAATCCAGGGTATCAAAGGTTAAATGTTTCACCTATTTGTGGAAGCTGGAACTAAACCCAGGCTTTGGTGAAAGACTGTTAAACTTATGTCTTGGACCCACAGAAGGTATATGTAGCAACACACAATTTAGGGGAACCATAGACATGTAGGGGGTGGGGGGTTAGGAGAGGGAGGGAAGATAGGGAGGAATCTATGGAGACAATCAACAATGTAGAATACTCTGAGAAGTCAGATATTATGTATGCAATCATTTAATTATTGAGAATTCACAATAGTATATATATTCAATTATATTTGTTAGGGGCATAGTAATGAAGAATCAAGAGACTGGGGTATGGGCAGTGTGAGCATAACTATGGTTTACGATCAAATAATATCATAGTGTTACTTTATTTTTTTTAAAAGAGAGATGGAGAGAGAGAAAGAGAGAAAGAGAGAATCAGTTTTTTATTTAGTTTTCATTTGGCCTTTGTTGTTCTGACATCTTGTTGTGTACGTGGGGCTGGGTTTTGAACCTGTGGACTTGCACCTGCAAGGCAAACACTGCAACTGCTGAGCCACCACTCCAGCCCCCATTTTTACTTTATATGCATTTATGATTGTAAAGCAACTCTTAATGTTAAAAATAAATAAAATTTAAAAGTGATGGAGATTCCCAGGTCCACACCCAGACCCAAAGATTCTAAGTCAACAGCTTGAGGTGAGTTCTGTAGTGTATGCTGTTGACAGGACCCACATGTGCGATTCTAATGCACAGTGTCATAACACCACTCTTTGAGAAATACTTATGGGTAACACCTCATGTCCTAGAGTCCAGTGGTGTGCATTTGACCCCCACATCCATCCCTTTCCAGTATGGGAATGCTGATTAAGGTTCTCTGGACTTCAGTGCTCTCATCTATATAATAAAGACAAGAACAGCATCTGCATGTTAGGTGCTTTTATCATTGGTTCCCAATATATAGTAGAAAGCTGTTATCATTAATATTATTTAAAATTTGAAATTAACCAAGTGCTTGTTGGCCTGACAGTGTTCCAATAATCCAATGAATAGAGAATTCTGGATAAATGTAGGTAAAGCTTTAAGGAAGAAGCTGAAAAAAGCTTTAAAAATCAAAAAGAACCAATGAAGAAATTCTGGGTGAAGGAGTCCCATGAATTCATTCAGAGTGAGAATCATTAAAAGAAGCAGTTACTGAAGTGCAGGGTTAAGTTAGGGACAGCAGAACATAAGTGGCCAGAAGACTGAGAGATCAAAAACCTGTTTCTTCCATCTCACTGTTCACAACAACTGCTGTGAACTACTGTTAGCCCCACCCCATTAAGAAAAAGGGCATAGGATATTGATTTATAGTAACTATTCTTATAACAATAGTAATTCTTTATTTACAAACTAACTTATCACACAGAACCTTAATTCATTGGCTGGGGTAACAGTTTGTGACTCATTTCAATTTACTGAAGATAAATAATTCAACCTTTCCATAGAAGACCATGAACTTTTATGAAAGCAAGAGACTATCATACTCAGTACAGGACCCCAGATTCTAACTCTGTGCCAGAAACATGCTAATAGATTTATATGCAAATGAAAACTCAATGAAATGGTAACATATTATAAATGATATAAATAGGGATAACATTCTAAAGGTTTCCTTTCCTTTGAGAGTTGCCACCTCTGTTTATTGTTCATATTCTTTGGCAAAGCTGCTGCTCTGAAAATTCAATAAAATTCATCACTTTCATTTATACTGAGTGTCCATAACTACATAAGAAGAAATAAATTAAATATTGTACATGTCAATAGTCTGACTAGGTAATTCAAATGAAAATACACTGAACATCCATTTGAATTCATAGGTATGTGAGTGACTCCATTAAACTCATAATGTAGGGACTGGGGCAGTTGTTCAGTGGTTGGAGTGCTTGCCTGGCATGCAAGAGGACCTGAGCTTGGAACCCAGTACCACATACACAACTAAGCGTCAGAGGAACAAGGGCCAAATGAAAGCAATAAATAAGAATGGATTTCCTCTTTCTCTCTCTTAAACTCTTCTCTCTTTAAAAAATAAAAAATAAATTCATAGTGTAGTGATGAATATGAAAAGTACAAGGGTCTGAGGCACTACAATATCATGGAGTTCCTCTTCTCAGACTTCTGTTTATATGGATCCTTACAGGTTGACTGACAGTTGCAACTGGACCCTCCAGGAAAGATGATATATTTGAGCCCTCCAAATGGAGTTCTCCCAATAGCTCATGGATTTTTGTTTTTGTATGAGGGATTGAACCTAGAGACGCTTAAACACTGAGCTACATTCCCAGCCCATTGTCTTTTTGTGTGTGTGTGTGTAATTGCCCTAGGGCATATATTTAAATTATCATTGGAGTGGAAGACTTGACTTTTTTTTTTTAAGGAGTCGAGTTGTTGTACAATCATAAATGGTAATAAAGTAACAATATATGCATTTGCTCCTAATCCAGAGTCACCCCCACAATGCCCACATCTAGTCTCTTGCTTCCTTTATATTTCCCCCCATAACAGCTATAAATGTCCATATATATTTATATATATTTAATTCTGGAAAATTCATAATACATATGTTAATGATTGCATAAATTAATTAATTAATTTATTAAATGACTGCATAAGTATTCTTTGGCTTCTGGGGGAATAAGCAGTTTACTACAATGTTGATTGTTGCCCTCCTTCTCTACTTCCCTCACCTAACTCTCTCCCCATCACTCACCCTACATATCTTTGGTTCCCCTAGATTATGTGCTACTATGCCTTTAGTGAGTCTAGTATAAGATCTTGACTACCTTTCATCCAAGCCTGGGCTTCATTCTAGCCTCTGCAAATGAGGGAAAATATTTGACCCTTGAGATTCTGTGTTTGGCTAATTTGGCTCAGGATGATTTCATCCATTGCCATCCATTTAACTTCAAAGCCCACAATATCATTTCTAATAGCTGATTTAGAATTCCATTATATATATATATGTATATATATACATACATATATATATATATTAGAACTTTTGGATCTGTTTGTCCAGGGAGGGGCATCTGGGTTGGTTCTATAATTTAGCTATTGTAAATTGAGCTGCTATGAACATGATTTTGCTATGTCACTGTAATATACTGATTCTAACTACTCCAGGAAAATACCCAGAAAAGAGAAGCTAGGTCTTAGAGTGGATTGATCCATAAATTTTGAGTCTCTACACTCCTTTCCAGAGTGGCTGTACAGTCTGCAGTTCCACCAACAGCGTGCAAGTGTTCCTATCTCTCTACAACCCCTACAGCATTTGCTACTATTTGTATTCTTCAACTTTGCCAGTTTGAATGGAATGAGGTGAAATCTGAATGTAGTTTTGATTTGCATTTCTCTGATTACTAGTGATTTAGAACACTTTCTCATGTATTCATTGGCTAACTCAATTTCCTCTGTTGAGAAGTTTCTGTTTAGCGCTCTGGCCCATTTATTGTGGTTTTGATATTAAGTTTTTTGAGTTCTTTGTAAAATTTGGATATTAGTCCCTTATCAGGGAAATCATAGACTATTCTGGGTTTCTTGTTATTCCAAAAGAATTTGAGAATTGCTTCTTCAATATCTGTAAAGAATGACATTGGTATTTTGATGGTGATCATATTGAATGTGTATACTGCTTTTGGCAGAATGGCCATATTAATTATATTTTGCCTAACCAAGAACATGGAACATCTTCTCAGGTCTTCTTCAATATTTGACAATTTTCATTGTAGAGGTTTTTTTTTTTTTTTTACATTTTTAGCACTGACCTTTAATAGTATTGTATTGTATTTTTAAAAGTATTGATTAATTCCCAAATATTTCATTGTTTTTGAGGATATTGTAAATGGGATCAACACTGTGATTTCTTTGTTTGCCCTATTATTGTTAACATATAGGAAAACTATTGATTTATGGGTATTGATCTTGGATCTTGCTACTCTGATAAATCTGTTTATAAGCTCAAATAGCTTTCTGGTGGATTTTTTCTTGATCTTCCAGATATAGGATCATGTCATCAGCAAAAAGGGATAGCTATACTTTTTCTCTTCCTATTCTTATCTATTTGATTTCATTTTCTTGTCTGATGGCTCCAGCGAGGGTTTCAAGGACTATATTGAAAAATAGTGGGGAGAGCAGGAAGCCTTGTCTTGTTCCTGAGTTTAGTGGAAATGCTTTCAGTTTTTCTTTGTTTAGTGCTATACTAGCTGAGGGTTTGGCATACATGGCCTTTATAAAGTTAAGATCCTTTGATACATATCTTCTCTAGAGTTTTGAGCATACATGGGTACTGTATTTTATTGAAGGCCTTTTCTGCATCAATTGTGATGATATGGTTTATGTCCTTAATTCTGTTTAAGTAATGAATCACATTTAATTTTTTTGGTCTTTTTAAAATTTTTATTCAGAAACTTATTTGTTGAACAATTACACAAGCTTCTAATGAAGTATATATATATATATATATATATATACAGATTCTGAAAATTAGATTTACATTAGATTTACCCCCAAGAGCCCTCCCCAATTACCCATGCTTATCCCTCCCCTCCCCATTCCAAAACATCTCTAAAAATGTATTAGGTTGTATAACATTACACCTTATCCAGATTTAAAGCATGATACTAAACCTCCTTTCTCAGTGGCCAGGGTCTAGCTCCAGCCTCCACAGATGACTGAAAACATTCACATTTATTGATTTGGGTATGTTGAACCATCCTTGCATCCCTGGAATGAATCCCACTTTATTGTGATGAATTATCTTGATTTTTTTAAAGAGAGAGAGAAAGAGAATGAATTTTTATTCTGTTTTTCATGTGGCTTTCATTGCTCTTACACTTTGTTTTGGTTCTGGGATTTGAACCAGCGTCTTTGTGCATGCCAGGTAAATGGGTAAGCACTGAGACACCAGTCTCTCCCCTTCTTGATGTGTTTTTGAATATGGTTTGCTAGAACTTTAGTAAGGATTTTTGCATCAATGTTCATCAGGGATATTGATCTGAAGTTTTCTTTTTTTGATGTGTCTTTGTTGGGCTTTGTTGTGAGAGTTATAGTTGCCTCATAAAAAGTGTTTGGGAGAGTTCTCTCCTTTTCAGTTTCTTGGAATAGCTTGATAAGGAGAGGTGTTTACTCCTCCTCATAAAATTCATCAGGGAATCCATCTGTTCCTGGGCTTTTCTTCTTTGGAAGGCTTTTAATTGCTATGTGGATTTCAGCGCCTGTTATTGGGCTGTTTAGGATTTCAATATCATCCTGCATCAATTTGGGGATGTTGTATGTGTGTAGAAATTTGTCCATGTCTTCCAGATTATCTAATTTAGAGGAGTATAGTTTTTCAAAATATGTTCTGATATCCATTTGATTTCTGTGGGGTCAATGTTGATCATTTCCTTTTCATTGGAGATTTTGTTGATTTGCTTCAATTCCTTCCTTCTTTTAGTGTGATTAGCTAGGGATCTATCAATTTTATTTATTTTTTCAAAGTACCAACTTTTGGTTTCGTCAATTTTTTATTGTTTTTTTTTTTGTTCTCAATTTCATTGGTTTCAGTTCTGATCTTGATTATTTCCTGTATTCTGTTGGTTTTGGGATTAGATTGTTCTTCCTTTTGTAAGAATTTGAGATGGAGAACAAGCTTATTTAATTGAGATATCTCCTGGTTTTTAATGTAGGCAGTCATTGTTATGAATTTTCCCCTTAGGAATGATTTCATGCTGTCCCATATGTTTGGATATGCTATATCTTCCTTCTCATACTTTTCCAAGAATTTCTTGATTTCTGCTCTCATGTCTTCTTGGATCCATTCTTCATTCAATAGGGTATTATTCAATCTCCATGTATATGTGTGTTTTCTGGCATGATTTTTGCTGTTAATTGCTAGGTTCATGGCATCATGTTCTGATAGTATACATAGAATCATATCTACTTTTTTTGTATTTGCTGAGATTCCCTTTGTGAATAGAATATGGTCTATTTTGGAGAACAATCCATGCACTGTGGAAAAGAAAGTAAACTTGGACAATTTGGGGTGAAATATTCTATAGATGTCTGTTAAGGCCATTTGATTTATGGAGTTGTTTAGACTGGAGATATCTTTGTTGGTTTTTTGCTTTGATGATCTGTGTATTGGTGATAGAGGAGAATTAAAGTCTCCCAGTATTATTTTGTTGAAGTCCACAAATGGATTTAAGTCATGGAATAATTTTTCCACATATTTGGGAGTATTCATGTTTGGAGAGTGTGTATTTACTATGTTTATATCTTTCTGTTGTATTGTTCTCTTTATTAGGATGTAGTGACCTTCTTTATCTCTTCTGATTAATTTATGTTTGAAATCTACTTTGTTAGGTATAAGGATTGCAACACTTGCTTGCTTTCTTGGCTGTATGTCTGGTAGATTTTTTCCAGTCCTTTTACCCTCAGCTCTGAATGTCATTGGTTATAAGGTGGGTCTCTTGTAAGCACCATATTGGATTTTGTTTTTTGATTCAGTCTGCTAATCTGTATCTTTTGATTGGTGCATTGAGACCATTCACATTCAGTGTTAGGATAGTTATGTCATTGTGGTTCATAGTTGTTTTGATTTATTAATGAGTTCTGTACTTTCTTGGTTGTCTTTTGATAGTGTGCACTTTTATTGAATTTCCTCTGTTTGTGACTTTTGAGGACTGTTTGCTTGTTCTTGTATCTGGAATTTATCTTTGAGGATTCTTTATAATGCTTCAAGTTTGATCTTATTGTGAAATTTCTTATTTCCCCATTGAATTTGAAGCTGAGTTTTGCTGGGTTTTCAAATATTGAAAGATCTCCTTCCAGGATCTTCTAGTTTTTAGAGTCTGAGCTGGAACATCAGATGTGATCCTTATTGGTTTGCCTCTGAATGCAATTTGGTGTTTTTCTCTTTCAGCTTTTAATATTCTCTCTTTGATTTCCCTGTTATACATTTTTGATTACGATGTGTCTTGGTGAACTTCTCATTTGATTAGGTCTTTTGGGAGTCCTCTATCCTTCTTGAATGAGCATTTCTGACTCTATTCTGATATGGGAAAAGTTTTCTTTAGCTTTTTCATCAAGAATATTCTTTATACCTTTCATTTGTGTTTTGATTTCTTCCTGTATTCCAATTACTCTTAGATTGTTTCTTCTCATTTCATCCCAGACATTTTGAAAATTCTGCTCGTGTTCTGTGAGTTTTATTTTCTGTTTTGTCATCCATGCACTTGAGCTTACTCAGCCTATCTTCATTGTCAGAGTTCTTTCTTCCAGAGCTGAGGTTCTGTTTTATGTAGAGGTCAGTCTATTATTCAATTCTTCCATCATTGTTCTGATGCGATTCACTGAAGATTTTATCTCAGGTACTTCCTTTTCAGTATGTCTATTTCTTTGATAATAGAGTTTTTCATCTCTTGAGTTTTCTCACTTAGTCCCTTCATTTTTCTTTTAGTTCTTTGTTCCTTTTAGTAGTCAGATCATTGAAAATTATTTCTAAATTTTCATCTTGCTCCCTGTATGTGTGTTTCTTGGTTCAGGAGTTGTGGGCTTGAGGTGAACCTTTTCTATGTTGATTCCTCATTTCAATAATTTTCTGGATCTTTGTTTAGATTTTCCTTCTGGTGAAGATAGGCGGGTCTGGATGTACTTCTTGCTTGCAAATCAAAGGGTTGGTCAGATACTAACCCTTTGATGACCACTTTCTTCCAGAAAGCTGCTTTAGCAGCTTCGTTTGGATCTAGGCCTTGAATATTGATTCAGAATCTGTTCCAGATGTGTTGCAGCCTGTTGGGTTATAGATGCACAGCAACTGAGGTGTTTTGGTGGGTCCTGGGTTCTCGTGTTCAGCCTGAATGGGGCTCTTGCATGCAGTGACAGGACCTAGGAATCTTTAGAAGTGGGTATGGGCCCAACATTTCTGGATATGGCAGGAATGGGCTGTGTCTGGGTAGATACATGGGCAGCAGCTGGGGATTCCCATGCCTGATGGACCTGGTCCTGAGGCCTGAGTCTGCAGTCCAGAGGCTGCTTGGGTTGGCTTCAGGAGGCTTCCTAGGCAGGGGTGCCCTGCACAGCTGTAGGCCCCAGAGCTAAGGCCTCAGTCTGTGCTCAGAGGCTGCTGGGTTTGGCTCTGGGTGGAGTTCCTACACATGTGTGCCCTGCATGGGTGTGCCTTGTGTGGCTGTGGGCCCCAGAGCTGAGGTCTCCATCTGCACACAGAGACTGCTGTGTTCCAGGAATCTGCATCTTTAACCAGTTTACTGACTGATTCCTATAAATCATATTTTGGAAATCATTGTGCACACTGCTGATTTTTCATATTCACCTTTCTAATACATCTGTAAATTTTTGAGGTTCAAGGTTATATTATCTGTTCATGCATTCTGTTATGGTTTAGATATGAAATGTACCCCCCCCAACCAAACTTCCATGTTAATGCAGGAGGAAAATTATTAGATTATGAGAGCCATAACCTAACCAGTCCATCTTAGTTTGGATGGACTAAGTGGGTGGTGACTGTAGGCAGGTGAGGCATAGCTGGAGGGGGTGGGTCCCTGAGGGTGTGCCCTGGAAGAGTTTGTCTTCCTTTCAGTCCTTTCCCCTCTTTCTCTACTTCCTTGCCACCTTAAGGTGAGCAGCAGTCTTCCACTATACCCTTCCAGTGGGATGTTCTGCATCACCAATGGACTTGGCTGAATATGGAGTAAACTTTTAAAACCATGGGCAAAAATAAGCTTTGCCTCCTCTAAGGTGTTGTTGGGTATTTTGGTTATAGTGATGCAAATCTAACACTGCTTCAGAATTCTGAAGTCTTCAGTAGACATTTAGAAATTTATTATGTGCTTAATCAATGCTGATGTTTGTTGATGTAGGCAACAGAACTAAATGTGTTCATATAATGGTGGTGAAGATTTTTATGATCAGCTTCCAATTTAAACATCTGGTAATTAAAGGCCCTGCAGTTAGGACCAATCTCAAGAATGCTACTTTAGATTTTGACACTGACTCAGCACATCTCCATTTTCTGCTTCAGTTCACTTTCTTTTAAAGTTAAGGAGTTACTAATAATAGAGGAACCAAGACATTGCCATAGTTAATAAATAGAAAATAGAATTTAAAAAGCAACAAGACTAATATACCATTTATTAGTTTAAGACAATAAGTGCCATTAACTTACTATCCAAGTGAGATCAAATAGGGTCTAGTCCATCATGTCTAATCCATCATGACAAGACTTTCCCATCAACTAAATTAGATAGCTGTTGAGCAGTCATACAGAGAAATTTCTAAGCCCTCTGATTGCTACTGTTAATTGTGGGGGCAAAGCACTAGCTGCCTTGTACTGTTGTGTGATGACAGGGTACTCTTCTTGACCACCTTGTCCAGTCATGTCTCCTAATTTAGAAATAAACTGTGTAATGTCATAAGCTTAAGTGAGAATTTTAACCCAGACCTTAACAGTCCAAATTCAATGTTCTCCCAACCTAATCCTGCTTTCTCTGGATCACATGTTATTAAGCACATGAATCAAAGAGAAATGAAAATGGGCCAATAACCCAGGAAAAGAGAAGATTTACATTTTTTTTTGTTTATTTTTGTGACCTCAACTCTTATGTGGCATCGATTCTCAAAAGGATTGCTGACAGTATATTAGCAATTTAAATTCCATCTATTTAAAATAATGTTAATCCAAATCTTCATTTTAAATGTGAATGTCAACCATATCACTAGGCACTTGTTACCATTAAACCTTTGCAACTGGCCAATGTCCAATTAATGATTTAGACTTTGTGGAAGCTTGTAGGTTACTATCTTAAGTGTGCTGCTAATTCTTATAAAGATCTGCTTAAAAATTAGATTTGGAAATAGCAACAAACAAAAAGTATGAACACCACCTACTATACTCTATTGAAGATAGGAAACACCTAACGCTTGTGTAGAGAGCCAATGGACTGGAAATAAATTGTCGGTAGAGTCAGCACCTACACATATGCCCTTTATTTTTCTGGAAAATTCCTTTGTCAGGGTTTTGCCATGTCATGTCTGTCTATCATTTGCCTGTACATTAGTTGTTAGATTGCCCTAAGAGCAGCCTGAACATTGTAAAAATATGTAATTAAATAATTTCTTAAGGAAATACTCCAAAAAGCTTCTTTTCTCCTAAGAGACATCTTAGGATGAGTTAGTGTAAATGGGTTGTTGAAGCCCTTCCAAATAAAAGATGAATTCAGCAGCTTCATTCCTTTAATGGCCTCATGCCCAAAATAAAACTGGCCAGCCAGCGATATTTATCTAGTGATGCTGCCATTTCATATCACAAAGTGACCATGTAGTCCCATAAACATAGTCCAAAAGTGCTGACTTTTAAAGGCAGTTGATTTTTTTTTACTTGCTACTGTTTTATAGCTTTGCATAAAATGCTAATGCCATGACATTTGTAGAACTATTAAATCATTTTAATGAAAAAGTAACAGTTATACAGCTAATTCATCTTAGTGCATTTCCCTTGCAGAGCCCTTTAGTAGTTGGTTGAATGGGAAGGAGCATTTATTAATTTATTTTTTTAGCTCCATTGTTTTCTCACATGGAACCGAATCCCATTATTTTGATATAGTTTGTACTCAAGTCTAATGTAGCCAGATCCATTGACAGAATTTGTTGTCCTAAATCTAGGCTCATTTGCCTGATGGCCCCCACTTAATGTGATCTATAATACCGTCAAGCCAAGTGTGTTTCTCTTGAGAAATATGACTTTTGGTTTATGTTTTAAGTATTTAAGGGTAAATATATAGTTATGTATTTTCAGTTACTGAAAAATGAGCTCAGATGCCATAATACCAAATCAGAGATAACCTTTGGGATTTAGAAATTATCCTGTTATTATGTTAAGTGGACAGCTGGGATTGATTCCTGTTCTGGCCCTGTTGATGGCCATCCCACTCAGCATATGCTGTCAGTCCAGGGCCTCTGAGGAAGAAATGGCCAGGAAGTCCTGGAAGCACTCAGTATTATGAGTGAAGAGCTGGATCTAGACTCCAAACAGATGCTTTCTTAAAGCTCACCTGTGCCTGAATCTGTAGCTTTCTTCTTGAGTAGAGAGGATTTGTCTCTGTCTCTGTTTCTCTATTCTTTGTGCTCTTGTTTCCAGAGAAACACTTATTGATTCTTCTTTCTTGAATAAAAATTGTATTCCTGATGTCTCTTGGTGCTTGGGATACCCAGAGAGGTTACTTCATTGTCTATGTGTATTTTTCCTTTATAAATGTGTATATCCTTGTGAAACATAGGAGTTTGTGTTTACTTTGCTTACCTTGACTGTAAATTTTTCTTCATTTTTTATTTTCTTTTGTGCCAACTTGTCTTATCATTCTACCATGAATTCAATTGTTTTACTGCTAAAGTGTTCAACCATTCAGTCTTCTCTCCCCCCTGCCCCAACCTGGGCTTCTCTTGCACATAGTTGTAAAGTATTGCAAAGGTGTAGAAACTAGACTCTTTTCCCTCAAGGTTAACTGATTCTTTATTAAACTTACTGTCTGGAATAACAGTGCTATTATGTATTTTGTCTGGCTTTGATTAATCATTCTTGAATGGAATTTTGTTTTCTAAAAATGCTCTATAGTGTCACTCCAAGAATACAACAATGAAATTGATGTCTTTTAAAATTAAAGCATTATAATTATGCATAGTATTTGAGTGCATTTTGAGAACACCATACATGCAAGGAATTTGATTTCAATTCCCATTCCCTGCCCTCTTCTCCTCCCTTTTTCTTTCCCACCTATTCTCCTTCCTCTACTCTATTGATCTTCCTTTCATTTCTTTATTTTTGGTTGGTACTTTCTACATAGACACACAGGTGGAATTCCCTTGGATACCTTTACATATGACTATAATGTGGTTTTGTTAAAGCCATTCCCTGTTTCTTCCCTTTCCCTTTCTTCCTCCCTCTCTGCCTTTCTCCTTCTCCACTGATCTTTTCTATATCTTCATGATAATATGGTCCCCTACCCCTCCACCTTCTTTCCCTCATTTTGCTCTAGCTTCCACATATGAGAGAAAACATGTGATCTTTGATTTTCTGAGTCTGGCTTATTTCACTTAGCATGATTTTCTCCATTTCCAGAAATTGATGTCTTTTGGATTTTCTGATGCTCAATAGGGAACACAGTTCACATGGTGCTACTGAGTGGATGGAACATACCTGTTCAGGCTCTCATTGGAAGCCTATTTCAGTTTATTCCATCATTTACAAGGAAAGGGTGAGAGTTCCTGTTTGTATTTATGTAGATGCTGCAACAAATATGAGTATTTTATGAATATTTTTAGCCAGTTCATCAGAATTCAAATTTGCTGGTGATAATGTCCACATTTCTTTGGGTAAATGTCTTGTATATTATTTTTTTATGATCTGTACTAAAAATAAGAGGAAAATCACTTTGCTATTTAATCTTATCTATCATTAGCTATACATTAAATTCCAGAGGTCTGATATTGCTAGTAACAACTAACAATTATATAGTAATTAAAAGTTTACAAAACACTTCCATAAATATTTGATGCTATAACAATCCTGTAAGGTAGATTTGATATCCCAGTTTTACTGTTGAGGATACTGAGATGTGGGGAAACATAGTAAGCTGGATGTGTATTTCTGACCAGGGTAATAGAAGAGGCCAGTTACTATAAGAAGCTGAGTGATCTGAAAAATTACATGTAAATTGTTTATTACCAGGAAATGAGGAGGATTTTAAAGGCTTAATTTTCATGGGCTACTGTAGAACCAGTGTAATTTCCAGAAAGTTGTCATTCATCTATTTCATAGTTTCAGTGATTGACTTGGTTGCCTTATGCTTGGACACATTTCATTTGGCAACTGCATCATTTCCAGCCTGCATCAGGTTGTGGAAAAGTGAAATTCTATAGATTAGATCTAAGTTATAAATAAACAAGTTCTTATGGGAGGAGAGAGTTATAGGGTTACACACCATTATTACTTTTTCAGTCTTTCAATAAGGTTTAATCAGAGAGGGTAGTACTCTGTCAACATGGGACTTGAGTATGGAATAGTTCTCCTATTTTAAAATACATCTGTATGATTGGTTTTCCTCTCCTACATCTATTTTAAACTTAAGAATCTATTGAGTGGGGCTGGAAAGGTAGCTTAGTGGTAGAGTGCTTGCCTGGCATGTGTGAGGATCCTGGTTTGATCCTCAGTACCACGTATACAACTGAGTGTCAGAAAAACAAAAACCAGATGAAAAAATAAATAAAATTGTTCCTCTATTTTTCTTTCAGTTTTCCTCTTAATAATAATAAAAAAGAATCTATTGGTAATGCCCATTTAATCAAATATCTGCAGTTACTTCCTTTTAATTTCTTCTTTATTATTATTATTATTATTATTATTATTATTTGTTCTGGGGATTGAACCCAGGGTTGCTTTACCAGTGAGCTATATTTCTAGTCCTTTCTATTTTTTTATTTTTGAAACAGGGCCTCACTAAGTTCCTGAGGCTGGCCTGGAACTTACAATCTTTCTGCCTCAGCCTCCTGAATTACTTAGTACATAGTTATTTTTGCAGCTACCTCCCCAACTTATTTTGTAGAGCCAAATTTAGTCTCCTCCAGTTTCTGCTCTTTTCATTGCTTTTCTCCTGGAAATTTACCTTGGATGATTTTCTGCATTAACAAGTGTTCAAATGTTACTGACCCATAGACTCTCAATTCTTTAACACTTTCTCACTCTGTTCCAGAAGTTTTATTTTTTATTTATTTATTTTTTAAAGAGAGAGAAAGGGAGAGAGTGAGAAAAAAAGAGAGAATCAATTTTGTTCATTTTTTCATCTGGCCTTTGTTTCTTGGACACTTAGTTGTGTATGTGGTGCTGGGGTCCAAACCCAGGTCCCCCAGAAGTTTTTAAATCCCTTCAAATTTAAATCTAATTATGTTGTCTCTCAAGTCCTCTCTCCTTTTGTCTTAGTTAATGATACTTCCATTCCATCCATCCTCAGTTGCATAAGTTAGGAACCTCAGTTTCTGTGTAAAATAAATCACTCAGCATGATGATTCTATCTCCAAGTCACATAAAGATGTTCTGTTCTGTCCATCCCAGTCGCTGGTGCCCTGCCATTTCTTGCATGGATTGAAATGGCCCCCTGATGGTTGTCTCTGTGTTGTGATTCTCTCTTAGAGTCTATCTCCTGTATTATTATATATACTTTTCAAAGCTGATTATGTCTATCTTCCTGATTAAAATCCTTGAATACATTGTCTTAAGACCAAGTACCATCCCCTAATGATTATACACACACACACACACACACACACACACACACACACACACACACACACAATGTGTTAAATTGGAATCAGATTGTGACATTCTTTGAATGTGTATATAATATATTCAAAGAATGTACCTAATATACAACATATATATATATATATATTTATGTGTTATGGTGTGTGTGTATATATATATTTGTATGTTATGTTGTTCCCCAAAAGCTCATGTGTGAGATGATGCAAGAATTTTCAGAGGTGAAATGATTGGGTTATGAGAGCCACTGATATGGACTAATGGGTGGTTACTGTAGGGTGTGGCGAGAGGAAGTAGGTCACTGAGGGAATGGCAGGACTTTGGGCTTTGTATTTTGTCCCTGGTGAGCACAGCCCTCTCACTGCTTCCTGATTGCCATGCCCTTACATCCTGATGTTTTGCCTCACCTTAGTCTCAGAGCTGTGGAGTCTGCTGGCCATGGACCAAACCTCTGAAACCATGAGCCAAAATAAACTTCTCTTCTAATTATTCTTCACAGTTCTTTTGGTCATGGCAATGCAAACCCCGACTAAAACAGTGTGTATACAAATATATACATTTGTTTCTTGGTGTCTGCTGGGAGTTAATTCCAGGACCTCCATAGATGTCGAATTCATGGGTACTTAAGTCCTTTATATAAAATGATATAACATTTGCATATAACCTTTGGATATTCTTCTGTATACTTTAAATCATCTCTAGATTATTTATCATACCTAATACAATAGTTAATGCTATGTAAATGGCTATTACATTGTATTATTTAGAGAATAATGACAAGAAAAAAGTCTGTATATGTTTAGTACATTTGCAGTTTTTTTTACTATTTTTGTTCTGTGATTGAATCCTCTGACTATATATGTGTATATGAATGCTTACATGTGTCTGTGTGTATACCAGTTTAATTTTTCCTACCACATTATCTATGTGCTAATCACAGTAAACAATGAACAATTCCTCAAATATTATGTGTACTTTGGAGCCTTTCTGCCTTTGCCCATGCTGTACCTCTCTTTGGAATGTCCTTCGTTCCACCTGACTAACATTCTATTCATGCTCCATGATCAAGCTTCAATATGATGGCAGCACAATTCACAATAGCGTAGGTGTCTGTCATCAGATGAATGGATGAAGAATATGTGGTATATATACACATTAGAGTTTTACTGAACCATAAAGAAGAATGAAACTGTGTCCTTTGTGAAATCTCTCTTTCCTGTCCTTCTCAATTCTCTGTCCAACTTTTCTGCTGTAACATGGAGTTAATCTGAGAGTTTTTCCACCTTGCTAGAGAATGGACTTCAGCATTGTATTTATAATATATTCAGTTGTTGCTTTTCTCCCTGGATTATAAATCTGCTTTCTCCTGGAGAAAGGGAATAATCAGAGTTTGTCTTTTTCATCATGGCCCTCAAGCACTGTGTCATGTCGTATCATCTGAGCTTATCACATCCCTTTCATTCTCAGGACAGCTATGGTTAACTACACTCAGAAAAGGTCAGTCCAAAGCTGGAGAGGGAAACAGTTCAGTAATCTAGCCTGTTCACGTAGAGTTATTCAGTGTCTATGGATTCCTCATTTCTTAGACTTCTATTCCCAGCTTTCTGACCCTGTGCCTGACCTTACTTCAGGTAGCTGAGCCTGTGCTGTTAGCCACCTGCCTAGCTATTTTCTCCTGTCAATTAGCTGCCAGCTGAATCCCTGGGTGCAGGACTACTGCCATCTGTACCTGCCATATCCTCTGGCTATTTGCCAAACGTGGCTCCTTTTGTGCTTTTAGGGTCACCTGAAATACTTTACCTTAACTCTTCTAGTTCTGACCAGTGACCTCTATTCCAGTCTTGGAAGCCAAATTAATAATTGGTTGCTTTTGAAAGGAGATATATGAAGGCATTTGTAATTAGAGCATTTCATGGATTTGTCTTTTTCTGTTGTTGGAAATAAAGAATAGGACTTTGAGAAAATAAGATGCTGGATTTAGTTAATTATGATAGGATCAAAATGGGGAATAAGAAAAGGGCTGGAAGTTAGGGGATCTGTGTGGGCAGGTCTGGGTCATATGTGGCAGTAGTAGTCTGGGGACAAGGTAGCACAGAAGGGGTGACGAGAGATCAAAGACAACTTAAGCTATTTGGCATGGGTGCAGACTGAGCTCCTGTGCCCTCATTATGCAACAAAAAGTAGGTTCTTTTACAGTTGTGGTTGATACAAATTCATTAGCCAACTTTCTCAAACTTTTGGGAGTTAATCTAATAATTTAAATGTATAATAAAAGCTCCATGGTTCTTTTTGTGCATAGCACTATACCTTCTAGGATCTAGCACTCTAGAAGTGTTACAAAGGAAATAAATGGGGCTGGAGTGGTGGCTCAGCAGTTTCAGCACTTGCCTGGCATGTGCGAGGACATGGGTTGAAACCCTGCACCACATACACAACAAAGTGTCAGAGCAAAGAAAACCAAATGAAAAACTAAATAAAACTGATTCTCTCTTTCTCTCTCTCTCCCTGTCTCTCCCTCTTAAAAAAAGAAAGAAATGAAAAATTCTGTGGAATATTCTGTTTTATGGAAAAATTCACTTTTAACTGCATAAAATCATATTGTGCAATTTATTTTTAAAGGTCTAAAGTATGGGAAGTGCTCTTCTAATTGCTAAGACTGGACATTCAAAAATTTACAATGAAATAATATGACTTGAGTAAATAGGCTTTGGGTACAGTAGGTATCCAGAGTTACTGGGCTGTCAGAGTGGGAGTGAGAGATGTTCGAGGGAAGGGGCCAGGGACTGGAGAAGAGTGATCCAGTGAAAGAGATGTAGTCTGCAACAAACCACTGGGTTTCTCAAATGCAATACTCTCAAGTCTCTGGAAGGAAAAGGTGGGCATATTTCCAGGTACTCTAAAATCAGTACTCAGATGCCACAGTATCCACTGCCAGGTGGCCATTGTTTGGAGAGCTCCTCTCATACTCATATGAAGACACTGGAGATTAATTCAGGCTCTTAGGGAAGACATGGAAAAAGCTAGACTCAAGGAAGCAGAACTGTGTAACATTAGGAATACCACCTACTACCAGCAGCAAGAATTTGATTAATTTCAGTTTCCTTATCTATAAAATGTATAAAACCATCAAATCCATGGTACTGTTGACCTTGAAAGGAATAATATGAAGATATAAGCTGTTAAATGTAGGAAGAGCTTAGCATAGTGTCTTGTTATTAGAAGGTACTCTCAGCAAACCATTCACAATTCACAGTGCCTAGCCATCCTCGTCTTTCTTGAATCTGGAAATCAAAGTCACCATCATATTTATTAATGAGTTGAGTTGTTGTACAATCATAAATGCATATAAAGTAACAATATGATATGCTTTTGGTGCTAAACCATAGTTACTCCCACATCATCCACTCCCAAGTCTCTTGATTCTTCTATGTTATGCCCCTGTAACAGATAAAAATGTCTATCTCTCTCTATATATATACATATATTTATAAATATATCTATATATATCCATATATATATATCTGTTAAAGTCACCTTCATTTAATAGGACTCCAGCCAAAGATAATGGAAATGTGGGCAGAGTTCCAGTTCTAGAAGGGGAGCTGTGCCAGGCCAGGAAGGGCAATAAGTTAGATGAATGGGACAGAAGTGGGTGGGCTGTAGCTGCTCAAGCCTTCTGTACAATTCACTGGTTCCTGTTTCTAGTTATCAAAATTAAGGAATCAGAAAATAATTTATCAAAAGATATAATTCATGTTAGTTAACAATACAAAATGTATACATGTATGTATGCATGTATGTGGGTTCCATATTTATATGGTACCTGGTCCTAATAAAAATAACAATAGAAAAAATGCCCAAGTCATTCTTTGGTGTTATGTTGCTGAGCACTAGATGGACAAGAAGCACATTTTAAAATACCTAGTAAATAATTCTGCCTTGTTTTTTTCCCCCCACAGGAATGCAAGAGCAAATTTTTTCCTGTTTAATGCTATAATTATTTTCAGCAGCCTATGTCCCAGTAACTTATATATGCAATAGGAAACTATGTAAATCTCTCTAGCTGCCAGATGAAACTCAAAGAAGCTGCTGAAAATATTGCACCAACCAAAGAACACTTTTGTTCATTACCCTGCCAAGGTTCTTAGGTGGCATGGGCCAAACAGCCCATTATGGGACAGGTTCTGGGGGAGGTAAGAGGGATGAACACACAGATAAACGGTGTTCTCCCTTGTGCTGTGGAGGCAGCTCTCATGGGATTAGCAGCTCTCAGGGCAAATGTGATCTCAGATCATAATGCATTCGTGGCAATTTGGCCTTTTGCCATGTGGTGTCAATTTCCTCCACATAAATTGAAGCAAAAATTAAGAACTCTAGAACACTGATTTGTAAAGCAGTACACATCAAAGATTCTGTTGGACACTTTATCAGAAAGAACTACGTGGTGAAATATTAGTGTAGTTTTGAAAGTTCCCATTCACTTTTTCTGTAAGGCGTGAGATAGCCAAAGCACTCTAGGGCAAAAGTCATAGGATTTATTTAGTTGTGGTTTTCAGGCACAGTTGTTTCACTGCCTGTTTTTTTGTTTTTTGTGTAGATTGTGAGCTAGGAATTTTTTTCTATTTTTATAACATTGAAAGAAGCTGGAAAAATATTTTATATACCAGAAAATTATATATTTATGTTTTAGCACATTAATGAATTCTTATTGCAACAGGCATGCAATATACTCACTTAAATATTGTCTGTGGCTGCTTTTGTATCAAAATGACAAAATGAGTAGAGGCAACAGGGAATTTATAGCTCATAAAGTCTGAAATGTTAATTATCTGACTTTTTATAGAATAAGTTTGATTTTGCCTAATCTAAACTTGTGGTAACAATGTAGTAAATTGTATAATTTTACTTTCTTTGTAGTATGAAAAATAGGATCATAGGACTTGTTTGACAAGGATCCTAAGTCCTTGCACGTGTAAGTTGAGAAATGCAAAATGACAGTATCTGACACATAGTAGGCATTTTATTAAATGAATGAATGGACTGACTCCTGAAGCAAATAACAGGTTTACACTAAATGCATACAGTTGGTTCTTCTTCTTCTTCTTCTTCTTCTTCTTCTTCTTCTGCTTCTTCTTCTTCTTCTTCTTCTTCTGTTTTAAAGAGAGAGAGGGACAGTGAGAGAGAGAAATGAGAATCAATTTTATTTAGTTTTTCATGTGGCTCTGAGACTTCGTTGTGTACACAGTGCTGAGGTTTGAACTCGTGTATTCATGTATTCCAGGCAAGCACCATATCTGCTGAGCCACCGCTGCAGCCCTACAGTTGGTTCTTGGTAACAGGAAAGACTTAGCCGATAGCTATGACCATGATACAAGCTGGATCATGATGTGCATACAAGTAATGTATTCTTCTGCTGTTTATCTGGTAAAATAACATGCTAATATTTCCTTCTTGAAATGTTGATGGAAACCAAGATCATGTGTAATAGCCCTGTTAAAGGATGATAGTGTGTGTTTTTTTCTTTTAAAGAGAGAGAGAAAGAGAGAATCAATTTTATTTAGTTTTTCATGTGGCTTTCGTTGCTCTGACACTTTGTTGTGTACGTGGTGCTGGAGTTTGAACCTCTGTCCTGGTGCATGCCAGGCAAGTGCCATAATTGCTAATCCACTGTTTCAGTCCCAATGATGATGTTTTCAATATTAAGAAACAATAATCAGTTTCACTTGTTTTGCAAGTAATGTGTATGTTCTCAAACTAAAAGGCAGTTCATCCTTTTCCTGAGCCTATGGTATTCCAAAGGTATATGTTCTGCCACCACTAGTAAACAGCCAGTCCTCTGGTTAGCCGGGCTAACAGAGGTTTAAACAGAGGCTTTATTTGCCCATTTATTTATCTTTTTGGACTCAGCTATGACATTTGGGCTTTTCTGTCTTTTTTCTCTACTGTCCTTGGCATGTTGACATGTAATTTCATCATTGTACTGTAGCTGCTGCTGGTCCAGACACCACACTTATGTTCAGGGCATGAAGAAATTGTGGTGAAGTGGGTTGGGACAGATGATGGTAGTATATAAGGTTCATCAGAAAAAACAAAAGTCCCCAGAAACCCCTGTCTGACTCCTGATGATGTTCTGATGGCTAGAATTGTGTCAAATGGCCACTCCCAGCTTCAAGGATAGGCTGGGAATATATTTAAACTAATGAATGCAGGCAGGTAGAGAGGAATGGTAGGCAGGAGTAGCTACTGGAAGAATCTGCCACATCCACTAATAAATGTAAGTTAACAAACTGCAGATATAGTTCTTGAAACAATTGGTTCATCCTTTTTCTTTGTTTAAGAGACAAAGCCAAAAGGGGAAACAAGTATAGCAACACTGCACAAGCATTTGCTGACTTAGAAACCGGTGATCGCTATTTCAGAGAATATTGTCCATGTTCATATCCTAGATTAGCAAAAGCATCATGTTTTCTACATTGTACAAGCAGAGTTAATAGTCACACACATTTGGAGAGGAAAGAGGCATTTAATCATCTTTGTGACTTCTGCAAAGCAATTAAACATTTTTGTGCAGAAACATTTCACATTAAACTGGGACTGGGTGTGAAAAATGTTCATCTGTTTCCATTTTAATCCTTATTCTACAATAAAAATGCAAATCACAGACTGTTGGAGCAAGAAGGAGGGCCTTCACAGACCGTTTAGCCCGAAGCCCTCATCTGTGATTCAAAATGGGCCTCCCTGTGCCAGCCCAGGCCCAGCCTGGTAGGCATGTGTCTGTCTTACCAGAACGGCAGGGCAGAGCTGCCTGCGCTGCCAGTGTTGCCCCAGTGATTTCCCTGTTGTGACATCCAATCTGCAGGTCAGTACTTTCCCTGTCCTGATTGCCTTTGAATCTAAAGCAGGTGGAAACCTACTGACATGGTGCCAAATATTCTTTCTGCTTCCATTGCTTTGCTGTTTCTTTAGGGTGGTGGATGATTTAATTGTGTCCAGATTCAAGTCCTCCTGCTGCTCTGAAATCAGTTTAGAGGCAGAGAAGTAATTCTGTGTTGCTCCTGATCCAATTCACAGGAAGTGATAGATGCTGAAGGAATTCGAGAGATTATCCAGTCTAACATTCTTATTTATTTACTTATTTTTTGGATGAAATACTTGAATCCAAGAAGGTTTAAATAATGTGCTCAGGGCTCATAGATATTTAGTTCCAATATAAAAATTGGAACTTTTCATTTTACCAGGCAACATAGAAGACTAGAATATCTGAGGTTGTACAGAGATAAAGGCAAAATAAAATTAAAAGGGATCTTGAAGTCTCAGACCAGGATGAAGACCTATGCTCATGTCTTTGACTTACTCTTTTAAAGACTGCCATATTTCAAGTACACTGTTTGAAATATATATATATATATATATATATATATATATATATATATATATATATCGAAATGCTAACCACAATCAAATAGTAAACATACCTAGCATCTTCAATAGTTTTCTAGTGCATTGCAATTTCTTAATTTTTTAATATCAAATATATATAATTTTTATCTGGTTACTCATTTAATTTCATTATGATATGCCTTGGTATAATTATGTTCACATTTATTTTGCTTGGTGTTCATTGAGTTTCTTGGAGCTGTGGGTTGATAATTTTCACCAAACTTGCAAGAATTCCAACTATAATTTTTCAAAAAATTTTTGGTCCTCTTTTTAATCCCCCTCCTTTTCAGGGCCTCTGGAAACACATAATAAGTCACTTGAATATGTCCTGCATGCAGTTCACTGATGCTCTGTTATTTTTGAAAATGCTTTCTTCTTTTTCTTTTGGCATAGCTTCAGGTATTATGTTTTCAAGTTCTTTAATCCTTTCTTTTCCAATTTCTTTTCTGCCACTAATCCTAGCTGCATATTTTCATCTTATACATTGTAGTTATAATCCTGAAATGCAATTTGGGTCTTTCAGACATCTTCCATGTCTCTGGAAATTTGAATTTATGGATTACAACAATAACTCTTTGAATGCCATTACCTATTAATAACATTTGTATCAATCTGACAGATTTTTTTCTCCTCACTTTGCATGGTATTTTCCTATTTTTTTTTCAGACAAGATGATACTTGGATGGTAGACAATATGAATTTTACATTGTGGGTGCTGGATTTGCAGTATGTCATCGTGGAGGTGTACTGGCTACAGAAGCAATGGGCTCATCAAAACTTACATCACTTAACATGTGGAAATTAAAGTTAGAAACTAAAATAATTACTTTAAAATAGCGAACACATAAAGCTATTAAAGCATTTTTCATTGAAACTAGATGAATGCACATGGTAGTAATTTTAATTAGCATTAAATCAGGATGCTCCTTTGTGATTAGCAACATGTGCATTCATGAAGTATTTGTGTAATTTGAACATGATGGTGATATGAAGAAATAGAGTATTTTTCTTCCTAATTGCCATCAAACTTAATGAGCACTGAAATGTATAAAACTATGGAGAATTACATCATCAACAAATATGGTTTGAAGCTTTAAGTTTCTCATAGGAGAATCTTCTGATTGTGCAGCTGCAATGACAGAAAAGTATTCTGGAGCAGCCAGTCAAATTATGTGAACTTATGTATTATGTGTATATTTATTTTTCAAGCATGTTCATATTATATGGTACCTATGATTTTTATTTTGCTATATCCACAAGCTAATAATCATTTTCCAATAATATGGCATCTTTCTCTGCCATCACAATTTTAGAAGGATTGGATTTCACTGCAGGTTATATCTTACATATTTGACCAATTTTACAACTGACAAATCAGTTGAGGGCTTTCAACATTTTTTTTCTCTTTGAAGCAGACCAAAAATAAGCATCTATGTATCATTGCATACTTGTCCAGTTTAGTATTTCTGTTGAATTCATAGAAATAGGGGATGAAACCAAAGGATATGGTATATACTTCCAAATATGCCTATACACACTCTCAATGGGAAATATACATTTTAATCTTACTTGTTTCACAAGCAAAATCGACAGCTCATAACTATTGTAACATATGTGACCTTCATCAATACTTCATTTTCATGTTCACTGTTTGTTTTTATTCTTTCATGAATATTTTCCCATTTTTTTTAAAAGAGAGAGGGACTGTGAGACAGAAAGAGAATCAATTTTATTTAGTTTTTCATATGACTTTGATTGCTCAGACACTTCGTTTGTACGTGGTGTTGGAGTTTGAACACGGGTCCTTGTGCATGCCAGGCAAGCACCGAAACCACTGAGCCATTGCTCCAGCCCTACTTTTCCCATTTTTAAGCTAAACTTTTTATTTTGATGCTTAATGTTTCTTTTGCCATTTTTTAAGTAGCATCAAATCAATATTTTCCATTGTGATTTCTGTTTTTGTTATCATGCTTAGAAAATCTCTCCTATTCAAAATACTCAAAAATTTGCATATATTTTATTTTTATCATTTTAGCTTTAAATTTAATGAACCTAGAATTTAAAAAAACAATGCAACTTAAAGATATTGTAACAGTCTTCCAGTACTGCTATAACAAAATATCCAGATTAGTTGGCTTCAACCACAGAAACTTATTTTCCCATATTTCTAGAGTCAAGATGTTCTTTCCTGGTGAGGGCTCTCTTCCTGACTAGTAGAGACTGCTTTTTTTTTTTTTTTTTGAATGCAACCAAGAAAAAACTTTATTGAATCATTTAGAATGGGAAATCACTGGGGCTAGAGTGGTGGCTCTTCAGTTACAGTGCTTGCCTGGCATGCATGAGTATGCGGGTTTGAGTCTCAGCACCACGTACACAACAAAGTGTTGGAGCAATGAAGGTCACATGAAAAACTAAATAAAAATTGCTTCTCTCTTTCTCTCTCTCTCTCTCTCTCTCAGTCCCTCTTTTTCTTTATTAGAAGTATATAGAGATACAGTTGAGGGGGAAACATTATCAAAACAATAGCAATCAATGCACATATACTTTGTTATCCAGGGGTAATGCCAAAACATGGATGACCACCTTGGGTTTTACCAGTTGCAGTTTCCCCCAGAAGAACTCATGTGTTAAATGGGTAGCTCATGGAGGAATGACATCGGCTTCTGGGATGGTTCCCCCATCTTCCCAATCTCCAGACTCCTATGAGTTC
>PVKS010025678.1:6475-29670 GCA_004027875.1 Aplodontia rufa | reverse complement strand
AGTATCTTCCCTTGATCCCTATCTTTTCCAAAGTTTTGAGCATAAAGTGGTGTTGAATTTTATCAAATGCCTTCTCTGCATCAATTGAGATGATTATATGGTTTTTGTTTTTAATTCTGTTTATGTGGTGAATTACATTTATTGATTTGCGTATATTGAACCAGCCTTGTTTCCCTGGAATGAAGCCCACTTGATCATAATGGATTATCTTTTTAATATGCTTTTGTATCCGATTAGCTAAAATTTTATTAAGGATTTTTGCATCAATGTTCATCAGGGAAATTGGTCCGTAGTTTTCTTTCTTTGACCTGTCTTTGTTGGGCTTTGGAATCAGTGTAATGTTTGCTTCATAGAAAGTTTTTGGGAGTGTTCCCTCTCTATCAACTTCCTGGAAGAGCTTGTAGAGGATCGGTGTTAGTTCTTCTGTGAAGGCTTGGTAGAATTCTGCCGTATATCCATCCGGACCTGGGCTTTTCTTTTTTGGGAGAGCTTTGATTACTGCTTCAATTTTGCTTTCTGTGATTGGTTGGTTGAGATTTTCAGTATCCTCCTGTGTTAAAGATGGGATGTCGTGTGTGTCCAAGAACCTGTCCATGTCTTCCAGGTTATCAAATTTGGTAGAGTATAAATTTTCAAAATAGGTTCTGATAATCTTCTGTATCTTGGATGGGTCTGTGGTGATATCCCCATTTTCGTCTCTGATTTTGTTGATTTGTGGAAGAAAATCTTGAAAGCAACAAAACGACTCATCATATACAAGAAAAGAATAATATGATTAATGGTAGATTTATATAATAATGGAAGCCAGAAGGCAGTGGTGTGATATTCAAAAAATTCAGAGAAGGAAAAACTGAACCAACACTTGTATATGATTTGAAAAAAAAAAAAAATTGCAATGAAGATGTTCCCAGATAAACAAAAACTGAGAGACTTCACAGACCTACCCTACAAGAAAATAAAGAGCTTCAAGTCCAGAAAAGTTATACCAGATGATAATTCTGAAGGACTGAAAAGCAATGGAAATGGCAAATATGTGGATAAATGTAAGAGTCTATATATAATTTTTTTTACTTTTCTTAATTTCTGTCAAAAAAATAGATTGTGTAAAGCACTACTTTTAAGGTTATTTTTATAACATTTATAGAACTAATATGTTTGTTGGTAAGAGCATAAAGGAAGGGTCCTGGGGATGTAGCTCAGTGGTAGAGCACTTGCCTAGCATGTAGAAAGCCCTGGGTTCACTCCCCAACCCCACCCTGAAAAAAAGAAAAAAGCACAAAGAGGAATGGAGACACATTGGAGAAAATTTGCAACATTTAATGAAATTAAGTCGCAAGCTGGGCGAGGTGGTGCATGCCTGTAATTCCAGCTTCTTGGGAGTGTGAGGCAGGAGGATTGTGAGTTAAAGCTAGCCTCAGCAATTTAGTGAGGCAACTTAATGAGACCTTGTCTCAAAATAAAAAGGGCTGGGGATGTGACTCAGTGGTTAAGCATCCCTGGGTTCAATTGCTGGTGGGAAAAAAATAGAAAGAAAAAAGAAATGTTATTAATTTCAAAATTAAGTGTTTATAAAATTAAGGCGATTGATGGTGGTACATTAAAGGCTGTATAAAAATGCCTAGAGCAGCTGCTCAAAAAACAAATTTACAAGAAACTAAACACAAAAAATACTCGCTTAATGGTTACAAAGTAAGGCAGTAAAAGAAGAGGAACAAAAAGACGTAAGACGTATAGATAAAATAGCAGAATGACAGACCTGAAGTTAGTAGCATCAGTAATTCCATTAAATGTAAACAGACTAAGGTTTCAAATCAGACAATTTAAAATGTAAGATTCAGCTATATGCTTTTTGTGAGAGAGACTCACTCATATTCAGAGACACAAATAAGTTGAAAAGGAGAGAAAAAGATAAACAATGCAAACTGCAGCCATACCAACTTGGAATTGCTGTTATCAGATAAAGTAGGTTTTAAGAAAAGAAATAAGACAGGGGGATAAAAGTGTCAACATATGCCAGGCATAGTGATACCCTCCTATAATTCCAACTCCTCGTGAGCCTGAGGCAAGAGGATCAAGTCGGAGGTAAGCCTTGGCAAGGAATCCTTTCTCAAAAATAAATAGGGCAGGGTTGGGGATTTAGTTCAGTGGCAGAGCGCTTGCCTAGCACGGGCAAGGCCCTGAGTTCGGTCGTCAGCCCTGAGAAAAAAAAAAAAAAAAAAGAAACAGGGCTGTGCATGTAGTTTAGTAGTAGAGTGCCCCTGGGTTCAACCCTCATTACCACCAAAAAAAAAAAGAAAAAAGTGGGGGTGGTCAACATATTATAAAGAGAATATTCTTTTTTTTTCTTTTTTCTTTTTTTTTTTAAAGAAAGAGGAGACAGTGAGAGAGAGAAAGAAAGAAGCAATCTTTTATAATCTTTGTTTAGTTTTTCATGTGACCTTCATTCTTCAGACACTTCATTGCGTATGTGGTGCTGGGATTTGAACTCGCTTACTTGCAGTTACAAGTGCCACAACCACCAAGCCACCACTCCAGCCCCAAAGAGAATGTTCTTAAATATTACAAACCTAACAGTGGAGCCCCAAAATAATGTGAAGAAAAACAAAAGGAGATGCAGAATTCAATTACAGTGTTAATACTCCTTCTTTAATAATTGATAGAACAACTAGGCCAAAAATCAGTAAAGATTAGAAGACTTGAATAGTAGTGTGAATCCCCTTGAGCAGACATGTCAAACACTACACTATAGAACACATGCTTTTTTCAAGTACACATGGAATATTATCTAGAATAGGCCATATACTAGGTCATAAAACAAGTTTCAAAACAAAAGGAATCAAATCATACCAAGTTTGTTCTCCAAATACAATGGAATTAGATTGGAATTCAGCAACAGAAAGAAATCTGGGGTGGGGAAAATAGCCTTAGAAATAACCCATGATCAAGTGACCATGATTAAAGAAGACATTACAGGGGCAGTTAGGAAAATCTTGAAATGAAAACAATATATTGAAGTTTTTGGGATAAAACTAAAGCTGTTCTTGGAAGCTTATAGCTTTTTTTTTTTTTTTTTTGAAAGAAACAATTTTTTTATTTAGTTTTTCATGTGGCTTGCATTCCTGGGACACTTCGTTATGTACATGGTGCTGGGGTTTGAACTGTCAACCTCACACATGCCGTGCAAGCACCGTAACCGCTGAGCTACCGCTCCAGCCCTTGAAGCTTATAGCTTTAAACACTTACATTGGAAAGGAAGATACAAAATTAATAACAAACAAAAACAAACCAAGTAAACCATAGTGTAGGTAGGAAGGAGGAAATAGAACAGAACAGAAAGCCATGAAAGAGAAAAGAGGAAATGCCAGTGCTATTCTGGGAATGAGTTATTTCTGACTGCCAAATTTTATATTCTTGAATTGTTTTTTAAGTTTAGCGGACACTTTCCCTAGCAATATAAAATTAATAACAACTTCTGGAGTTACTCTGAGTGTGGCCTCTAGGCAAGCAGCACAAGCGTCACCTAAAAACTTATTAGAAATTGCCAGTTTTCTGGGCTGGAGTGGTAGCTCAGCAGTAGAGTGCTTGCGTAGCATGTGCAAGGACGTGGGTTAGAATCCCAGCACAACATACACAACTAAGTGTCAGAAAAAAAAAAAAAAACAGATGAAAAAATAAAATCGATTATCTCTTTCTGTCTCTCTCTCTCTCTCTCTCTTAAAAAAAGAAGAAGAAATTGCCAGTTCTCAGCCAGACATGATATTTCACCTGGAATCCCAGCTGCTTGGGCAGCTGAGCCAAGAAGATCTCAGATTGAGGCCAGCCTGCACAACTTAGCAAGACCCTGTCTCAAAATTTTATTTTTATTTTTTATTCTGGGGTTGAATCCTGGGGTGCTTAACCACTGAACCATATCCCCAGCCATTTTTATTTTTTTATTTTGAGACAAGGTCTCAGTAAATTGCTTAGGGCCTCATTAAATTGCTGAGGCCAGCTTTGAACTCATGTTCTTCCTGCCTCAGCCTCCCCAGTTGCTGGGATTACAGAGGTCAGCCACCATGCCCAGCTCAGATTTGTTTAGAATGTAGCTTAGTGGTGTAACACACCCCTGGGTTTAATCCCAGTACCATAAAAAAAGAAAAAAAATGTCAATTTTCTGGTCTCACTTCAGACCTACTGATGCAGAAATTCTGGCTCTGGGACTCAAGAGTTTTAACAAGTCCTCATGGAGATGCTAATGTACACTTAAAACTAGGAAGCACTGCTCTAAGACCTTAGATTTAAAGAATATTGGTTAATGTCCTTGATAGATCCTTAGCTGCCATAAAATATTGTAAATGACCTAATCTATGAAGAAGGCCTCATAGAAAAGCAGGATGACACAAAGAAAAGACTAGGAGATTTTAGCCTGTTTTTATCATAGTACATATCCTATGAGCATGGTACCTTTGTTGACTGAATGAAAAAGAGCCCTGCAGCATAGAGCTGCTTTTTGAGGTTGCAAGAAAATCCTCACTAATACTTCTTTTCTTTCACTAACTCATAGGCTGTATTTCCCAGCAGTGTGACTGGGTGGTAGAAGTAGGTAAGAAATGCCATGTGGAATCAATAGTACGAAAAACTGAGTAGGAAGGGCTATAAAAGCAGTGTACTCTTTTTTTTTAGAGAGAGAGAGAGAGGGAGAGACAGAGAGAATCAATTTTTATTGAGTTTTTCATATGGCTTTCCTTGCTCTGACCCTTAAGTTGTGTACATAGGTACTGGGGTTTGAGCCCGTGTACTTGCACATACCTGGCAAGCACCTTAACCGCTGAGCCACCGCTACAGCCAGCAACGTACTCTTGAAGGTTGTTTTAACTAGTTATTTCTTCTGTCCACTTTAGATTATCTATGATGTCTGGTTACCTCACGAACATTAGAAGATGGCAAAACACCAGAAATACCAGAAAGTTGGATGATGGTTGTGTGTATTAGATTGTTTTTTGGTGTTTTGTTTTGGTAGCAGAGCTTGAACCCAGGGGTGCTTAACCACTAAGCCACATCCCCAGCCCTTTTTATTTTTTTTATTTGCAGACAGGGTCTCACTAAGTTGCTTAGGTTGTTACAAATTGCTGAGGCTGGCTTTGAACTTGTGATCATCCTGCCTCAGCCTCCCAAGTTGGTGGGATTACAGACATGTACCACCGCGCCACCGCCACCGTGTGCAGCCTCAGCTCTCTTTGTCCTTAAGCCATAAGAGGAGGACTGTTAGCAGCAACCAGGTGAAAATGAGGGAATCTACAAGATTTTACCCTATTTTTTGTTAAGTCCTAGAATGCCTCATAGAAGGGTAGGTAAGCAAAATAAAAGAAGCAGATCTGTCAAGTATGGTGGATTGTTCACAAATGTGTACTGTTCCTCCTTCTGAAAAAACCTTTAAAAGGATGGGAAAGGGATTTAAATTTAGCCAAAAAAGACAAACACACAGCATTTCTATCCCTCAAAAAAAAAAATAATAATAATAATGGATGAGGAGGTGGTGGCAATTAAAATTTTGAGACTGGTAAATTGCCAATGTTGGCTTCAATGCCAGCAATGTGTAAGACCTTCAGAAAGTCCAGTACCTGGCTCAGAATTTCATAGGGACTAGAATACCAAGTACTTCTAAAAGTAAAGATACATGTGGGACTGAAAAGAGGAGGATTGTTAAAAATCTAAAAAGAGTTGCCCCTTCAGATCACCACCTCAACCCTTTCCATGACTGTTTGGATTCTGGACAGATCTAAGGGTAGGAGTGAAGTTTCTAAAGAGAAGGGTTAGAAGAAAGGATTTATACTAAATAGGGATCCCCCTTAACCCTCCTAGCTATTTATCTCCTAGCACGCTGTCAGCCAGGCTTCTAATTCCATGGCAGTTTTGTTTTGTTTTTTTGTACTGGGGATTGAACCCAGGGATGCTTTATCTCTGAGTTGTATCCTCAGTTCTTTTTTATTTTGAGACAAGGTCCTTTTAAGTTGTTGAGATGCTTACTAAGTTGCAAGGCAGGAGATTTGCTTGAGAAATGGACAAAGCAATGAGGAAAAACTGAAAATAACAGCGTATAGAGGTCTCAACATGTCAGTCAGTTGTGTGTGTGTACAGAGAGCTTCTGATCAGCTTTTTTAGCATCTCATTCTTAAATAGGGTCAGATATTTATGTAAATAATATCAATATTTAAGGGATATCCTTAAAAAACAAGATTTGAAACCAAAAAACTGAAAATGTTTGTCTTCAGAGAGATAAGTTACTGCATAATTAAAACAACAGAAGGCTATTTTTAAAACTTCATATAACAAAAAAATTCCTTGGAAATTAAAAATATGGCATATGAAAGAGGGAAAATATTTACAAATGTATTTGACCAGATTCTAATGTCCACAATAATAACTCTTCCTCCAGTTTCAACAAAACCAGTACACCCCAATTCAAAAATAGACAAAGGATTTTAATAGACATTTGTCTTAAGAGATTGTATAACTGGCCAATAAGCAGATGAAAAGAAGCTTAAATATCACTGATTCTTAGGAAAACACATGTCCAAACTGTGATGAGATCCCACTTATACATCTTTTAGGATGGTTGTTGTTAAGTAAAAAAAAAAAAAAAAAAAAAGGAATATAATCAGTGGAAAAGTTGGAACCCTCATGCATTGCTGGTGAATGTATGTGATGCACCTTCTGGGGAAATTATTTGTAGTTATTCAAAAAACAAAACGTTGAATTTCCATGTGGTCCACCAGTTTCACTCCTAGATATATATGCAAAGGAACTAAACGTAGGACTCAAAATAATTTATATATCTGTGTCTATAACAACATTATAATAGCCAAAAGGCAAAAACAGCCCAAGTGTCCATTAGCAGATGGATAAATAAACAAATTATATTATATACGTCCAATGGAATATTATTTAGCCATAAAAAGGAATTAAAGGGGCTGGAGTGGTGGCTCAGCGGTTACGGTGCTTGCCTGACATGCGCAAGTACACGGGTCAAACCCCAGCACCCACGTATACAACTAAGTGTAGGAGCTATGAAAGCCATGTGAAAAACTCAATAAAAATTGATTCTCTCTGTCTCTGTCTCTCTCTCTCACACACTGTCCTCTCTTAAAAAAAAAAAGGGAATTAAGTATACATATTACATGAATAACACTGTGAAATAGTTGGAGAACGACAAGTATCATAGGATATCACATGTTTAAGTTACTGGGCAGGGACTGGAGCAGTGGCTCAGTGGTTATGGCACTTGCCTGGCATTCGTGAGGGTGCAGATTCAAACTCCAGCACCATATACATAATGAAATGTCAGAGCAACAAAAGCCACATGAAAAACTAAGTAAAATTGGTTCTCTCTCTTTCTCTCACTGTCCCTCTCTCTTTAAAAAAATAAAGAGGCTCAGTGCTTGGAACACTTGCCTGGCATGTGCAAGGACCTGGGCTCAAACCCCAGTACCACATACACAGCTAATTGTTGGAGAAACAAAGGCCAAATGAAAAATAAATAAAAATTAATTCATACTCTCTCTCTCTCTCTCCCCCTCCCCCTCCCTCCCCCTCCCTCCCCCTCTCCCGCTCCCTCCCCCCTTCCGCTCCCTCCCCCCTTCTTTAAAAAATAAATAAATAAAAAGAAAGTATGTGGGTGAATTTATAGAGAAAGGAGCAAGGGGGAGAGGTGGGAAGTTACTGTTTAATGATTATAGAATTTGGATTAATGAAAATATTTTGGAAATAGTGCTTATGGTTGTACTGAATCATTTCTTTTTCTTTTTTTTTTTTTTTAAGAGAGAGAGGGGCTGGAGCAGTGGCTCAGCGGTTTCGGTGCTTGCCTGGCAAGCATGAGGACCCAAGTTCAAACCCCAGCACCACATACACAACTAAGAGTTGGAACAACAAAGGCCATGTGAAAAACTCAATAAAGTTGATTATCTTTTTCTCTGTCTCTCTCACTGTCCCTGTCTCTTTTAAAAAAAAAAAAAAAAAAAGAAAAGAAAGAAAAGAAGAAATAAAAAATCAATTTTATGAGTTTTTTATGTGACTTTCATTGCTCTGACACTTCATTATGTACATGGTGCTGGGGTTTGAACCCATGTCCTAGCACATGCCAGACAAGTGCTATAACTGCTGAGCCACTGCTCCAGCCCCTGAATCATATATTTAAAAGTGATCAGGTTGGCAGTTTTTTCCCCCTGGTATTGGAGATTGAACCCAGGAATCCTCTATCACTGAGCTAGATCCCCAGCCCCTTTTTATTTTTTATTGTTTTAATTTTGAGATAGTCTCACTAACTTGCTGAGGCTGGCCTCAAGCTTGCAATTACTCCTGTCTCAGCCTCCCAAGTCACTGGGATTGCAAGTGTGAGCCACCATGTCCACATGTTTCTCAGAAATTTTCCAGTCTGCTTATTGCCCTTTTCCAGAACCACCAACTAACATATTTTTTTTAGGCACTTGTTACAATATTGCCTTTCAAAGAGGTACCAGTATATCATTTCTCCAGGCATGGTGGTGCATTCCTATAATCCCAGTGACTTGAGAGGCTGAGACAGGAGGATCCCAAGTTCAAAGCCGGTCTCAGCAACTTGACAAGGCCCTAAGCAACTTAGCCACACCTTGTCTCAAAATAAAAAGGGGTGTGTTGTGGCTCAGTCAGTAAGCACCCCTGGGTTCAATCCCTGGTACCAAAAATAAATAAGTAAGTAAATAAATAAATAAATAATCTCATCTAAATGTCCTTAACTCAGAATTCCCAAGAGAGGCAGTAGATATAAAACATCCTGGTATACAGTTCTTCTCTATCTGTGGAACTAAAAAAATCAGAAGAAGAAAAAAGTTCTGTTAAAAATACAATGAATCATTCATAGGATAACAGTTATAATATTTCTGTTCAAAAGCAAGGAGATGGAAGTAAGTATTACTTATTCCAAGTAATTTTTAAATCCAGGTGGACAGACTTCATTGGGTTTCTAGGCCTGGAAACAGTCCTCTGAATTAGTACTTGATCCTTGAAATCATCCTTTTTCTTGAAAGATATTTGCTAAACTTCATAGTGTTATCAACCTATTTCCTGGTGGTTGTCCAGACTTCATTTTATACTCTGTGCCCCTTTCAACCTAGCTGGTTTTTTTTGCTAGTAGAAAACATGTTTCACCAAAATTGGCAAAACTTTTTTTTTTTATTTTAATGCCAGTATTAGAAGGAAATGTAGACACAGGCCTCTTGTAGCCAAACAGTGAGGAATTTAAATTGGTGTAGCCTTTTTGGAGATTAATTTGGACTGCGGGTTATAAAGCTTTTACATTCTGGAAAGCAGTGTGGAGACTCCTCAAAAAATTAGGAATGGATCCATTATACTGTCCAGCTCTCTTCTGGGTATTTTCCCAGAGGAATTAGAATCAGCACATTACAGAGACACAGCAAAATCTATGTTCATAGCAGATTCCCCTTACGGGATGAATGAATCCAAAAGCTGTGGTATATATTTACAGTGGAATTCTACTCAGCAATTAGAAACGATATTGCGGCCTTTGAAGGTAAATGGATGGCAGTGGAAAAAAATCATGCTAAGCGAAGTTAGCCAAACCATGGCTTCGATGAAAGGTAGTTAAACTCATGTATTAGACCCAGCAAAGGCGTAGCAACACATAATCTAGGGGAATAAATAATAAATCTGTGGGTATGGGGAGAAAAAAGATAAATGTTTTCTGAACAATAAATGTCAATTCAGATACTATACTTCCATTAAAATAAAATTTAAAATGCCTATTTCCAGTTGTTCCATTTATGTGAAACTGTTCTAAGGAAGTTAGCCAAGAGGTGAGCAAAGCATTATCTTAAAAACATACCAATGGTATTTGCAAATGATAGCTTATACCAGAATCATCACAAGGATTTAGCAAAACTACAAGTCTTTGTTGAATGAAAGTGTTTCATCTCAGGAGATATTCATGATATTTAAGTGTGTGTGTATGTGTACATATAGATATATATGGTTTACAGAACGTACATATTCCATATTTCATCAATTCTAAAACTGAATTGTGATGTAACCAATTGAGTTAGGAAAGTATTTTTCAGAAACATTAGGATACAGTAGAAATATATCAGATGTTTTCTCTAGCATTATATAAATGACTTTTTTTCTTATACCTTTCTAAATTATTTTTTGTTTTTTAAAGAAAGAAGGACAGTGAGAGAGAGAAAGAGAGAAGTAATTTTTATTTAGTTTTTCGTGTAACCTTCTTTGCTCCAACACTTTGCTGTGTATGTGGTGCTGGGGTTCAAATCTGTGTCCTTCCTCATTGCAGGCAAGGGCCATAACCGCAGAGCTACTGCTCCAGCCTCTCTACCTTTCTAAATTATTGAATATGACTCTGAGCATGTTACTAAGATGATTCTTTTATTGTATAGAATCTTTATGGGTTTATTGAAATTAATGGCAATTGATTATAACTCAGAAACAATTTTGAGGTTTGTGATGATGGCGGTGCACACCTGTAGTCCCAGCTACTTGAGACGCAGGAGGATCACTTGAGCTCATAAGTTTAAGATTAGCCTGAGCAACGTAGCAGAACCCCTACTCAAAAAAAGGCAATCTTGAAAATGTGAAGATCAGGGGCTGCGGTGGTGGCTCACCAGTTGCAGCACTTGCCTGGCATGCACAAGGACCCAGATTCAAGTCCCAGCAGCACATACACAAAAAGATGTTGGAAAAAAGAAACCCAGATGAAAACATAAATAAAGTTGATTCTGTTTCCCTTCCTTCCTCGCCCAGCCCATCACTCACTCTGTCTACCCCTTGAAAAAAGAAAATGTGAAGATCATAATATTTTTCTTGATTCCTCTTTTTGAGCATTACAGAAAGAACTACATGTATAATTGTATGTTGTATGAACCCTACATTTGATTGCAGCATTCTTTTGAATGAGTACCTTTTTTCTTTTCTTTTGTTTTTTTAAACACAAGAAGCTGAAAAGAGTGAAGATTGCACGAGTGCTGCGGGCTTGTCAGGCTTACATCGCACATACAGCCAGGACTGCAGCTTTAAGAACAGCATGTACCATGTTGGAGATTATGTTTATGTAGAACCTGCAGAAGCCAACTTACAGCCACATATAGTCTGTATTGAGAGACTGTGGGAAGATTCAGCTGGTAAGTTTGTTTTAAATTGAAGGACAGGACACGGTAAGATGTGGCTATTTTTATTCCTCTGCACTCCTCAAGGAAGAAATTTTAACTCAGATATTTTATGCTTTCCAATAATACGTTTTCTCATGTGTCAATCAATGTAATTGTTCAGCGTGTTGGTAAATATGATTACTCACCCTCCACATGAAACACAGGATAGAATGTAGCACTACTGGGACAGCATCAGTGTCATAGCTGAGTGAGAAAAATACAGCTTCTTAAAATCTAGTTGAGATTCATTCATTCAAGTTTTGGCTTTTTAATTAAAAGCATATTTGAACCAAACTCCATCTAGGACAGCAGAGGTTCAAAAGAATGGAAGATTTGGGCTAGGGATGTAGCTTGTTGGTAAAGCATCGCCTAATGTGTGCCAACAAGGCCCTGGGTTCAATCCCTAACATCACAAGGGAAACCAAAAACAAAACACAACTCTGTTTTTCTCCCCCACAAAATTGCACTCTAGTAAAGAAGGTCACAAATGAAAAAGAAATTATTATAGAAAGGCAATGTGCTTTGGTTTAGAATTTTGTCATCATGGGCTGGAGCGGTGGCTCAGCGGTTTCGGTGCTTGCCTGGCAAGCACAGGGACCCAGGTTCAGGCCCCAGCACCACGTGCACAACTACGTGTTGGAGCAACTAGGGACATATGAAAAACTAAATAAAGTTGTTTCTCTCTTTCTCTGTCCCTCTCACTGTCCCTCTCTCTTTTAAAAAAAAAAAAAAAAAAAAAAAAGAATTTTGTCATCAATAAGACTCCCTAGAAAAATGGCATCTAAATTGAGACATGGAGAATGAACAGAAATTAAATCAAAAACAGGTGGAATTATAATCCAGGCAGTCCAGTTCTGTCAGCTGCTCATCGTATGAAATACTTTTAAATTCCTTTTCCTGAGTACTAGCTATGTCCTACAGTGCTTCTATAGCCTTACTAAATCACAGAACTCTTTTAAGTGTGTGTTGGTCCCAACAGGTCTCATTGCCTTCCTCTTTCTTTATATTATATGTCTTCAAATATAAGAGGGAAAAGTAGCATTTTGGTGGGGGAGCAGGTTTCCAGGGATTGATCTCAGGGGTGTTTAACCACTGAACCACATCCCTAGCCCATTTTATTTTATTTAATTTTGAGACAGAGTCTCACTATGTTGCTGAGGCTGGTCTCAAACTTGCAATTCTCCTGCCTCATCCTCCAGGAGCCACTAGGATTATAGGTGTGTGCCACTGTGCCCAGCCTCAAAATTAGCAGTATTTTAGTTTACTAATGCTTCATTATTTTAAAATATTATTTCTTATAAGGTAACTATATATTAAGAAATTGTCACCTGAAAAACACGGTGAGTGCTATATGTTCAGACCATGGCATAATGACTTGATGGAATATATCCTCATTTTGCCAAGAATGTGTGGTTTCTATTAATGATGATTCTTTCTCTGTTTTTGAGGTGAAAAATGGTTGTATGGCTGTTGGTTTTATCGGCCAAATGAAACATTCCACCTAGCTACACGAAAATTTCTAGAAAAAGAAGTTTTTAAGAGTGACTATTACAATAAAGTTCCTGTTAGTAAAATTCTAGGCAAATGTGTGGTCATGTTTGTCAAGGTAAGAAACTTAATTATTTCTAAAAATATTATTCTTTGGGAATAAAATTGAAAAGCAAGAAAATTAGTATTTACAAAATTAGAAACTCTGTTTTAACTTTTTAAAGCTGTTATCTATATAGCTATTTGTAAAGATTTGGGAAGAAATTAACCAGAATATGGTTGCAAATGACTGTTTGCTGCCTACACTATTTAGCTATACAGTGTTAGCCAATTACCAGACTGATTTTTTAAGAATAATGTTTTTTAAAAGATAATCATTTTAAATAATCAGTTTGGTTTTGAGGTAATAAGATGGACTTTTTGTGTATCTGTCTATATAGGTACATGAGCCCTGTCCAAAGCTGTAATGAACATTCTAACTATATGAAATATTAGTATATTTTCAAGGTACAATTGATAAGCTAAATGAAATTATTCATGTTGATAATTTAGAGGTGTATATTGAATCAGTTCAGTAAGAAATAGTCCTAGATCTGATCATTTAGTGTTTATTGCTAGAAAGTCTTCACAGTTTAACCTTTGATTGGTTGGTAGTGTTTGCTTTTTGTTTTTTATGTTGATTGTTTTTCAGAAAATTTACCTGACTTGTCTTGTCTTGTTTTATTCTGCTTAGGAGTACTTTAAATTATGCCCAGAAAACTTTAGAGATGAGGATGTTTTTGTCTGTGAATCACGGTATTCTGCTAAAACCAAATCTTTTAAGAAAATTAAACTGTGGACCATGCCCATCAGCTCAGTAAGGTTTGTCCCTCGGGATGTGCCTCTGCCTGTGGTCCGAGTAGCCTCTGTATTTGCAAATGCAGATAAAGGGGATGATGAGAAGAATACAGACAACTCAGAGGACAGTCGAGCTGAAGATAATTTTAACTTGGAAAAGGTATGTAGATAATTTTACACCTCAAAATATCTGTTCCAAAAGACAAGTGATTAAAGTATTAAAACTCAGGGCTGGAGCAGTGGCTCAGCAGTTATGGAGCTTGCCTGGCATGTGCAAGTATGCAAGTTCGAATCCCAGCACCATGTACACAACTAAGCTTCGGAGCAGTGAAAGCCACATGAAAAACTAAACAATTGATTCTCTCTCGCACGCGTTCTTTTTCTCTCTCTAAAGAGTATTCAAACTCAGACAAAGATGACGGTATATAACCTTAGAGAGGAGGAAAATCTACCAGTTGGTGCTAGAGTGGTAACAGTGTTTTTGGAACTTGCCTCACATGCACAGGAACACAGGTTCAAAGCCCAGCACCACATATACAACGAAGTGTTGGAGCAGTGAAAGCCAAATGAAAAACTAAATAAAATTGATTCTCTCGCTGTCTCTTTAAAAAAAAAAAAAATGAAACACAGTTGCACTGGAGCAGTGGCTCAGCAGTAATACACTTGCTCAGCATGTGTGAGGACCAAGGTTCAAACCCCAGCACCCTAAGTTGGTTTTTTTTTTTTTTTGGTTTTTTGTTTTGTTTTGTTTAAGAGAGAGGGAAAGAGAAAGAATCAGTTTTATTTAGTTTTTCATGTGATCTTCTTGCTCTGACACTTCATAGTGTATATGGTGCTGGGGTTCAAACCCGCATCCTCACACATGCCAGGCAAGTGCTGTAACTGCTGAGCCACTACTCCAGCCCCTCACTCTCTCTTTAAAAAAAAAAATTGAGAAGTAGCTTAATTCCAGAGACTGGAATCCTCGAGGCTCAGGATTCAATCCCTAGCACCACAAAAACCAATAATCGTAAATAATGAAAGTAAATTCAAGAGCTAATTCTTCAACAAATCTAATGGAATAAACTGTCAACTCTCTTAATAAAGGTAAACAAAAGCTGGGCATGGTGGCACACGCCTGTAATTCCAGTGGCTTGGGAGGCTGAGGCAGGAGGATTGCAAGTTCTAAGTCAGCCTCAGCAACTTAGCAAGACTCTAAGCAACTTAGAAGACCCTTCTAGAAATAAAAAATGAAAAGGGATAGAGATATTTATTATTCAGTGGTTAAATGTCCCAGGGTTCAGTACCCAGTATCAAAAAAATAAAAAATGAAAGTAAAGGTAGATGGGGAGGTGAATTCAGACAGACAAAATGTGGAAGAAATTTAAAGAGTGTACATTTAAAATAAATTTGAAAACTTAAAGTAAGTAATTTTTTAGTTTATAAATTATCAAAGTGTAATCAGAAGACAGATTCAGCACAAAAGAAGGCAACCACATGAAGAAATTGGAAGTGTTAAAGAGCTAACCCCTAAGAGTATTGCACTTTAATAGGAGAAATCTCACTACTCTTTTGAAGGACCTATAATTGAAATGCTATTTAAACTGTTTGAGAACATGGAGAACAAAGAAAACTTTTCAGTTTATGTTATAAATCTGAAACAACATGGATTCAGTAATTTCCAAATAAAAACAGAAAACTACAGCTCAGTCTCATTTGTAACTATGGACACAAAAATTACTTAGGAAAGGGGTTGGGGATTTAGCTCAGTGGCAGAGCGTTTGCCTAGCACGCGCAAGGCCCCAAGTTCGGTCCTCAGCCCTGAAAATAAAGATTACTTAGGAAAAGTATTTTATAAGTGAAATCAAATTATTTCTTTTAGAAAACTTTTTTTTTTTAGAATGAATTCTGAGCAGTTTATTCTCAAGTCATTACATTGTTAACCAGTTTACATACGAAGATAAAAGACGCAATAGGTAAACATCAGGAGGCACACATTCTGGGTCCAAAAAAGACATGTTACACACACAGGAAAAAAAAAACGCAGCAAACATTAATGTATTCAAAGTGATTTTGTTGACACTTCAGTTGTGACATATTTACAAGAAAAGTGTAAGTTTTAAAATAATTAAATAATTTCCATAGACTTATAAAAGAATTAAGATAAATACTAGGAGACCCCGACAATCACAAGAACATTTTCCTATGTAATTGAACAGGGGTATTTCTATAAAAAGTCCCAAAATAGAGCTAATAGTTTGCCACCGTGAAATATATCAAATTACCAATACCAAAATATGCTAAAATGAACATGCAGTGTGGAAACTGTACCAAAAAAAACAGCATCGGGCTCTTGAATACTGCAGAGGGTCTGTACAACATTTCTTAGGTGTGTCTGTGAAAAAGGAACTCTCTTTTGAAAGAGCCATTGTAATGGGATGTCAGCAGAAAAGTCTTAGAAAACCTGACCAAAGAAAAAACAGTTGGGAATGCAAAGATGGTTCAGATTTTGAAAATCTTTACATTTCATTATGTTGATAGTTCTGTGTAGATAATCATGAATTATATCATTTAAGTTTCTGAACAGTTCCATCTGGTAGACACATTGTCAGTTATCTTCATTTTATAAGTGAGGAAACTAAGGCACAAGAGGTTAACTTGCCCACCAGCAAGTAGTGGGAGACAAACCCAATAGTTCACTCAAGAACAGTATGAGTGTTTATGACACAAAGACTACTGTTCCTTTCCATGTAGGAATAAATTAAAATAGTAAAAGTTTAAAATCTGTCAATTGTTAATGTGAAGAAATTAAATGGCAAGGGGAGGTGCCAAACTCCTAGCTTACCTTAGCTCTCTTCTCTTTTTTGCCTGTAGTACGAGAAGTGTATTCCCTAGGGGTCAATGATATGAGGCCAAAGTGGTAGGCCTAATGGATCCTTTAGGGGCAGAAGGAGGAGTCCTGATAGGAAAGGGAGGCTTCCAGCCTGGACCCTCTTCTCTCCCACTCTGGACCATGTGGATCCCTGTGGCTTTTGCACCTCCCACACACCAGGTCTTTGTTCACCTGCCTTTCCTGGGATGTTCAGCTGGCCTGGGGAAAAGATGGTTGTATCAAGACTTCAAAGACAACCTTACCCTGTCGCTCTGGTGCAGCTCCTAGAATTTATCTGCTTTCCTTCTCCTCTGTCCTGTTTGGTCTGGGGATGAGTTTGGTAGGCACTTCTGAGGTCTGAAGAAGGAGTCTTCCTCTACTCATAAGTGGATCCCCTGGTCAAGGATGTTCCCTGATTTCTTATTTCACCAAAGACTTAATCAGTGATTAAGACTTGGAAAGATGTAGAGGGAGATAAAGAAACTTTTTCTGTGTATAAATAGGTCACAAAAGCAGAGCAAGCGCCAGCTTGTTCAATTTCTGGTTCCCAGAGCGAACAAAAAGGAAGTCATGCTCTATGGGTGGATAGTAAATGAACTTTACCGCTGTAAGTCTGAATGGACTGAATTTTGGGTTTTTTTTTTTTTTTTTTTGGTTTTTTCTTAAGAGAGGGACAGGGGGCTGGAGCCGTGGCTCGACAGTTACGGTGCTTGCCTGGGATGCGCTAGCGTGCGAGTTCAAACCCAAGCACCACATTCACAACAAAGTCTCAGACCATGAAGGCCATATGAAAAACTAAATAAAAATTGTTTCTCTCTTTCTCTCTCTCTCTCTCACTGTCCTTCTCTCTTTTAAAAAAAAAGAGACACAATCAATTTTATTTAATTTTTCACATGTCTTTCGTTTCTCTGACGCATAGTTGTGTACATGGTGGTGCTGGGATTTGAACTTGCATACTCGCGCATGCCAGGCAAGTGCCGTAACTGCTGAGCCACCGCTCCAGCCCCCTGAATTTAATTGAAAAAAAAGTTTAAAAACCATGTCTGGAGTTGTGGCTCAGTGGTTACGGCTCTTACCTAGCATGCATGAGAACACGAGTTAAAACCACCACATATACAACCACCACATATACAACGAAGTGTCAGAGCAACGAAGGCCACATGAAAAACTAAATAAAATTGACTGTTTCTCTCTCTGTCTCTCTCTCTCTCTCTCTCTCGCACTCTCTCTCAATATCCCTATCTCTCAAAAAAAAAAGTTTAAACAAAAATAATTAAGAACATATGTGTATCTTGTTATTACTTTACATACATTTATGATTATACAATAACTCCTTAATAATTTTAAAAAAATGAAAAACAAGGGAACTCAACAAGTACAGTAAAGGAGCAGCTTGTGTAGAGTTTTCTTCTTATACTCTATAATAGTGTGTGAAATTTTCTGCTTCTGAATGCTGGTAAGTCCTTCCCAGTGTTTTGGGGTTTTTTTGTTTTTTGTTTTTTCCCCCCTCAAAGTTATGGAAATGGAAAGGAAGGAGATGAAATAAAAGCACCCCACTTTTTGTTTTCGTAACCATCATCAAACCTTCTCCTTAAACTGGGTGTGGTGGCACAGGCCTGTAATCCCAGCAGCTCAGGAGACTGAGACAGGAGAATTGCAAGTACAAAGCCAACCTCAACAACATAGCGAGACCCTAAGCAACTTAGCAAGACGCTGTCTTGAAATAAAAAATAAAAAGGGCTGGGGATGTGACTCAGAGCCCCTGGATTCAGTCCCTGGTACAAAAACAACAACAACAACAAAAATCTATAGTTCTTTTTTCTTCACATTACAGTGAAGGGAAGTGTACTTTCCTTTCTTTCCTTCTCTATCCTCTCCTTTATGGTTAGCTGCTTTTCTTTAGCCAGTTTCCTTTACCACAGGAAAAAGAAGACGTCCCCGTGGAAATGTCCAATGGTGAACCAGGTTGCCACTACTTTGAGCAGCTCCGTTACAACGACATGTGGCTGAAGGTTGGCGACTGTGTCTTCATCAAGTCCCATGGCCTGGTGCGCCCTCGCGTGGGCAGGTGAATGTCACTGAAGTAGAGAAGATAAGGTTGAGTCTGAGGTTTAGGGCCAGTAGACATCAATCATTAAATGAAGATGCAAGTCCTTCCCCTGCTTTCATGTCTAAACACGCTTCCTTTACATTCTCCCATGGGCTTTCTTTTGTTTTTTTCCCATTATTTACTTAACTCTCAGCTCAGAAATCTCCCTGCCCATTTTGTGTGGTAACTCCCTAGCTTAAATTTGAAATTGTTACTACCTTAAATACATTGTTACTTTCCTTTAATACACACTGGGTCAAATTTCCCTGTTATCCATTGCCCACATATTTCCTTCTCTTTAGAAATACCAGTATCACATGGATATTTATGTTATTGTCAAGTTTTCATACACTGAATTTCCAAATGCCATGCAAGTAGGATGCCCTGTTTCAGTGCATGAAACATAGTGGGGTTTAGATGTTTGATGAGCAAGTAAATTGATAAAAGTAAAGCTAGATGGCAAAAACTCAAGAAGTCAGGTACTCATTTGGTCAGCATAGGATAAAGGTTAAGAACAGCATTTGGAGGCTGAGATGTAGCTCAGTAGTAGAGTGCTTGCCTAGCATGCGAGAGTTCCTGGTTTGATCCCTAGCACTGCAAAACAACCCAATAGTTGGTTCTGGAGATCTTAGTTTTGTCCCAGCTCTGCTAGCCACATGTCCTTAGGTACATGATCTTCCTCTCTTGGTTACTGTTTCCTCATATTGTTCATCAGTCAGTAAGCATTTACTATACCTACTATTTGCCAGGCTCTGAGAATATATTAGTAGATACAGCAGATGTTCTTAGTCCCATGGAGTTTTGTTCCAGTGAGAGGACAAACAATTAATACCTTGAGTAAGTAGAATTCGTGTATTAGATCAGGATTTGTGCTATTAAAAAAATAGAGCAGAGTAAGGGGAGGCAGTGTATAGTGAGATCAAGGAAGGTGTTCTAGAGCACAGACCTCACTGAGAAACTGGCGAGTGAACCAATGCTTGAAGAAACAGGGAACAAGGATTTTGAAAGTCCAAGGGAAAAGCATTCCAGGGAGAGTGAACAGTGTACAAAGGCCTGTTCAAACAGCAGACTTTGTGACTAGCAGAGTAAACTATGCATGGTTTAGGTAGGAAGTGAGGGCCAGGGGTAGCGAGCAAATTCATGTAGGGCTTCACAAACCATTATTGAGACTTGGGCTTTTATGGAGTTAAATGGAATATCATTTGTTCCGAGTACAGAAGTGATAGTTGTCTTAGTCGTTAAGAGGATTTTTCTGGGGGAAGGAGCAGTGACTCAACAGTTACGGCACTTGCCTGGCATGCTTAAGAATGCAGGTTCCAACCCCAGCACCTCATATACAGCATAGTGTCAGAGAATGAAAGCCCCATGAAGAACTAAGTGAAACTGATTCTTCCCTTCCCTTCTCTTCTCTTCTCTCTCTTTCAAAAAAAGAAAAAAATTCTTTGCTTTCTGGTTATTCAGAATGGACGGTCAAAGGTAGAACCAAGGAAATCTGCTTAGAGGCTGTTGAAGTAATCCAAGCAAGAATGATGGTGGCTCAGACCAGGGTGATAGCAAAGGGTACTACCTTGAAGGTGCAGTTAATAGTTTACCTAAAAAATGGGATGTGGGGTCTGAAAGGCAGAGCAGTCAGGGGTAACTTACTTTGTGTTGGCCTGAGGAACTGGAAGATTAGAGTTGACTGAGGAGAGGATGTTGCTTCATGTCAGGAACCTATAAGAATATGGGTCAGTAATACCAACTTTATAAAGGGGTTGTGAGAAATAGTACAGTATCTGTCACATAATAGCTTGGTGTTAATTTTTTGTTGTCATTTCTAAGAAGATGTTAACTGGCATTCAGCAGATTCTCAGGGGATAAAGTAATAGTAGATCTTGGTTTTCAAAAAGGTTAACTGTGGGGGCGGGAGTAATGGCTCGGTGGTTATGGTGCCTGCCTGGCATGTGTGAGGATTTGGGTTCAAACCCCAGCACCCACATACACAACTAAGTGTCAGAGCAACGAAAGCCATGTGAAACACTAAATAAAAATTGATTCTCTCTGTCTCTTTCTCTATCACTGTTCTTCTCTCTTAAAAAAAAGTTAACTATGTTAAAGGAATGTCTGCCATTCATGTGGTATGATTCCAGATATTGAAAGTGTTTATTGGGCTCACAAGTCCAATGAAAGATGCTTAGTTCTGTTTTCACCATGAGTATTTCAGAAAGAAAATCTGAGAGTCAGATAAAACTATTAAATTATATACCTTGATATTATGTTATTTTTTCCCTCAGATGAATGGCCATATGTTTTCCTTCAAGTGTCTTCTCATATGCTTAAAGGAAGAAGGAAATTAATGAAATTACCTTATTATCAATAATATAAATACTATTAAATGGTACATACATTAAATTTTGGCTAATAGAATTCTTATTAGGCTAATCCTTCAAGAATGAAATTATTTTAATATAATTTCTCCATTTTTTTCCCCCAAGAATTGAAAAAGTATGGGTCCGAGATGGAGCTGCATATTTTTATGGCCCCATTTTCATTCACCCAGAAGAGACAGAGCATGAGCCCACAAAAATGTTCTACAAAAAAGAAGTGTTTCTGAGTAATCTGGAAGAAACTTGCCCCATGACATGTATTTTGGGTATGTATTTGTTTTTTCATTTAATAACGTTAACTGCTTAAAAACTGAATATTCTGTGCTAGGTAGGTACTATTCTATGTTAGGTATATAGCAATGAGCAAATCAAAGTTTATGCCCTCTTAAAAGTCTTATGTTGGGCAAAAGTTGGAGAATCAGTAAATAAAGAACAAATGTGTACAGCATAAAGTGATGGGTTAGGGCTATAAATGAACTTAAAATAAAAGGATTGAGTGCGGTGTTACAACAAGGTCCTTTGTTCAGTAAAAGCCTTGCTGCTAGGTGACATGTGTCTATAACCCTAAAATAGTAAGGAAAAACCCCATTTGAGTATCTGAGGTTTTGCTCCATTTTAGGCATAGCAGAAAGCCTTAAAGTAGAATAGCTTGTCATGTTCTAGACATAATATCAAAATTGGGTTACTAGAACAGGGTAGGGGCATGGAAGGGAATGAACCCTCTTAGGTGTTTGGGTCCAGTCATAGTAGACTTTGTAGAAAATGCAGTGATTGAGCTTGGAGTGGATAGGAAGTCCTGGGAGGGGTTTGAACACAGTGGTTGGGTGTGTGAGCTGATGTGCACTTGAGAGGGAGGAATCACTGTGCTTTTGTAAGAATAAGGTGGGAGCTGAGCACAGTGTGCACTCCTGTGATCCTAATGACTTGGGAGGCTGAGGCAGGAGGATCACAAGTTCAAGACCAGCCTAAGCAACTAGCAAAACCCTGTCTCAAAATAAAAAGGGAGTTGGAGATGTAGCTCAGTAGTTGAGTACTTGACTAGCATGCACAAGACCCTCCTCAGTACTGCAAAAAATCAGTGTTGGGGGAATGTAGCTCAGTGGTAGAGTGCACCTGGATTCAATCCCCAGTGTCACCAAAAAAAAAAAAAAAAACCTCAGTCTACCAGGTAGTGGTACTTGCCTATAATCCTAGAGACTTAGGAGGCTGAAACAGGAGGATTGCAAGTTCAAGGCCAGCCTCAGCAACTTAGCAAGACCCTGTATGTAACTCAGTGTAAAAGCACCCCTAGGTTCAATACCCACTACCAAAAAACAAAACTCAGTGTGTGTTTGCCTCTATACCCTGGTTATGTTATTGTCCCTATTCCAGTTTCAGACATTGGTTGCTCTTCTGTCATCTACTGAGTATCAGCTATATTGTTTCTTAGATCTGGTTGTATGCATCAACATATATTGGCATTGATTTGTCTTCTGGCTCTGACTTACCTCTAGAGCATTTTCTTTTAAAGAAAGAGGGACAGAGAGAGAGAGAGAAGCAATTTTTATTTAGTTTTTCATGTGACTTTCATTCCTCCAACACTTTGTCATTGTGTATGTGGTGCTGGTGTACAAACTCACGTTCCTGCGCAAGCGAGGCAAGTGCTGTAACCACCAAGCCACCACTCCAGCCCTCTAGCTACTCTTTTTTTTTTTTTTTTAAAGAGAGGGCCAGTGAAAAAAAGAATCAGTTTTATTTAATTTTTGAACCTGAGTCCCTGTGCATACGAGGCAATTGCTGAAACCGCTGAGCCACCACTCCAGACCCCCATCTACTCTTTATACATCTTTTAGAATGGTTTTCTAAAAGATTCCTAAGCTTTTACTGATGGCTTGTGATTCATTTGTTTGTTTGTTTGTTTTCTTGTGCTAGGGATTGAACCCAGGACCTCATGAATGCTAAGCATATACTCTTCCACTGAGCTACACCCCCAGATCCTGATTGCTCATTTTTTTGTTGTTGTTGTTTTTGCAGTACTAAGGATTGAAAACAGGGACTTGTGCATGCTAAGCAAGCATTCTACTACCACTGAGCTACTTCCTCATACCTTTTTATTTTCATTTGACACAGAGTCTGACTAAGTTGACCAGTCTGACTTCAGACTTTCAACTCTGTTGCCTCAGACTTCCTGAGTAGTTGGGAAATATTTTATGCCAGGCATAGTTACTCACAGTTCTAATCCCAGCTGCTGAGGCAGAAGGATCCCAAGTTTAAGACCATTCTAGGCAACTTAGCAAGACTTTGCCTCAAAATTAAATAAAAGGGATGATGATGTAGCTCAGTTGTAGAGCTCTTGCCTGGCATGCATGAGGCACTGGGGAGTCGGGGGGGGGGGG
>PVKS010025677.1:0-29575 GCA_004027875.1 Aplodontia rufa | reverse complement strand
CAATTTACTATTGCTAGACTATGGAAACAACCCAGATGTCCCTCACTGGAAGAATGGATCCAAAAACTGTGGTACATTTATACCATGGAATATTACACAGCAATTAGAAACAATGATATTGCAGCCTTCAAAGGTAAATGGATGGCTATGGAAGAGATCATGCTGAGTAAAATCAGCTTAACCCAGAGATCTAAGGGTCAATTGTCTCCACTCATCTGTGGAGGTGGGGACTAACTGAATTTTTTTAAAAATTTTAATTAAACAAATGCATCCAGGCATGTGAAACGCTCGGTTCCTTGCACCCCTTTGTAATCAGGAATGGCAAGTCCTCTTCCTTCTAATTTAGCCTTTGACCTTTTGAAACTGAAGTTTTATTACTGCTATCATAATGTAAATTAAAGTCCTTCCAGTAACCCAGCAACCTGACTTGGACATCGTTCCCAATTTATCCAAACTCCATAGAAATTTCCCTTTCAATGTTCAACTTCTATTTTGGAACAAAGCATTTTTAAGCACAACAATCATACATTTTTATATGTTATAATAGAGATTTTTTTTATAAAGAGAGAGGGACAGTGAGAGAGACAGAGAAAGAGAGAAACAACTTTAGTTTTTCACATGGCCTTAGTTGCTCCAACACTTAGTTGTGTACGTGGTGCTGGGGTTTGAACCCAGGTCCCCGTGCTTGCCACCACTCCAGCCCCCTATAATAGAGATTTAAATTATCTAGCACGTCCCATTTTCTAATTATTCTCAGAATCCTCAACCTCTTATCATGATGTCAAGTTTGTGAGGACAATTGGATCAGAAACTACTGAGATACCACCTTTTCTTGAGGGGAATTCCTTACCAATGATCAAAGACTGTTTATTTTTTAAATTTTATTAAAGAGAACATGTCCTATTTTCACATTAGTTTGGACGTATAATCAGATTCTTTCTCGCTGGTTTTTTCCAACATGGAGGGCAAGGAGCTAGCATGGGTGATAGAATGGGGGTGCAGGGGCCCCCTCAGGAGGAGGTTGTAGAACACTGGTGTGCAGAGTGGTGGCTGAGGCCTTGCAGGACACCACTCACAGCTTGGTCCTTGAAAACTCTTACACAGAAATTGGTTCCTCCAAATCTCTTCTTTTAACCCCAGATTTTCAATTCCAAATCTCTCACCCTGCCTTTCCTCCTTATCTTTATCCTCTCTCATGGTCACTCTCCTCCCTCCTGTGTTGTATTAAACTGAAAATAACTGTCCATGCCACTTTCCTCCAAAAGCCCTATAATCAAAAGGAGGAGCTACATCACATAGTGTCAGGTTTCCTTTGTAACACAGAGCTGGGGAAAGTATAATTTATCTCCTGACACTGACATCTATAAGGAAGGTTAATGTTCCTAGCTTAAGTAGCAACTCAAGCTTCACTTAAACTGGAGGATGGAAAGAAGAAAACACATCATTTCCTCATCTCTAGCCACACAGAATGCAAGTGTTGCATGAAGGCACCTTGGTTGGTTTATTCTGTTGCAAACAAATTGCATACTTTGAAATCTGGTTGCTGGCTCCTCAAGAGGAGTCACTTGAAATCATGACTACTACAATTCTCTGGGCCACATGACCCATTCACTAGCCATTAGTCACTTTGTCTGTCCCTAACTCAAAAGTCAGATAATATATTGCTCTGGAAATGTCATCTGGGATTTTGAACATTTGAGTTCTTTGCTGAACTGCACTTTGAAGTGGCATACTTGGAGGAATGAAAGGATAAAGGAGATTTTTTTATTTCCTGCAGAGAGGGAAGAGTGCAATTATCTCAGCAGGCGGACTTCTTCGTTCTATTTCTTTTCTTTTTTCTGTCATCTGATATGGGTAACAATAAAGAGAATCAATTTGCAAAATGAAGCTAATGGCTGAGTTGAGGCAGTATTTTCAATGTAACGCTGACATAGAAGGTGCTGTTGCCTTGATTCACAATGTCTGTTGCCATGGAATGCTGGCCTCATCAAACAAATGTAAGCATCATCTCTCAAACTTATAGATGTTAGGGATTTTAAGACAGGAGGAAAATGATGATTTAGACGTAGGGTAATCAGCTGTACCAGGTGTCCACTGGACACTGCCTAAAAGTGAGGGATGTGCATGGTCAGAAAGGCTGTATTGCTATGGCAATGTGTGATGGTCCCTTCTCACAACTCTGGCCTTTGGAAGGTAAGGAGCATTCAGTGGCTGGAGTGGTAATTCATCACGCTTTGCTTCTGTAAAGCGTGATGTTTTAAGAGGAAAGTCCTGGGCTGATGCCCTTATTGGGTAGAGCCATCTTAGGAAGGGAATCTCTCTGCTCTCCTGAGAGCAGAGAGAGAGACATCTGGAAGGTCAGCAGAGGTGATGAGACAGTTTAGGAGAGATAATAAAATGGCTAGGTAGTCAGGACAATGGGCCCCATTCAACCACACCTAGAAGCTGGCCAGTAGAGAGTGTTTGACAGGTATGCTCAGGGCCTTCATATGCACAAAACCACAATGCTCACCTGTGGGAGCAGTCCTTTGTCCAGAGACAGGAAAACTAAGAAATAGGTATAGACACAGTTGGGAACTAGAAAGAATTTGCCACCTGTTTTACATAAACTTTAACCAATGATGTTGGTGCTTACTTTCAATGCCTCTTTTACATAGATTTCGACCAATAATGTTGGTACTTTTCTCAATGCCTTCTTTACATGCATCTTAATCAAGACTCAGACCCAAACCAACATAACCCCTGGCCTAACATCCATCAGACGGTGTCCTGCTTCCAGGTACCCCTCCACCTTGCAGAGTCTCTGCTCTCCCTCCTTAAATAAATCCTACTCCTTTTACTCCTCCTTCCATGGTTGTCCATGGATTCTAGTCTTCAGATTCGCAAAATGAGAACCCAGAAGGTTGGCGCCGAATTCCCAAGGTGAATTTTCACACCAAGAGCTGCAACATACCCCTCAACCCAGCTCTTAGCTGGGGAGCTGCTAACACTATTTCAGCTGTAGAAATCTGCAGCCAGCCTAAATTCCCAGTTTTAACTGGGAATAGCTGCAAACACTAGAAGCAGGATATTCTGGCTGCTGGAATCTGTAGTTTGCCCAAACTCCATTTGCAAGTGGGAGCAGAAAATCCAGCCTCATCTCAAAAACCCTACATCAGTGACACACTGCAGATCTCACAGAGGTGGGAGCATCAAACAACCACCCAGAGGTGAAGAAGTGCTTCAGCAAGACATTAAGGTCACCTCTGGGCTGCTGTTAAAGAATTTCTTGCTTAAAGAGGGGAAAACGATATAATTTTAAAGAGTCAATTATATAGAGGACAAAACCCAGAAAATGAACATTTCTATACAAATTTATTCTTCTTTTTAATCCCATTTAACAATAAAATGGTATTTGTTCGTTTGTTTGTTTGTTTGCTGTTAAAGAGAGAGGGAGAGAGGGGGGTTGGAGCTCTGGCTCACTCAGATACCACAGAAAGCTAGTGCTGCTTTTAAGTTGGAAGTCTCACTGAGCCTTTCCTCAGGCAGCTTGAATGTCCCCAACCATGCTGACAGGCTAACGTCTAAAGATAGCCATCCAAGAGAGCAGGGCAGGAAAGGCAGCTCCTGTTATGACCCAGTCCCAGAAGTCTCTCATCATTCCTACTACATTCTATTTGTTAAAAACAAATAACTAAGTCCAACCACAGGCAAGGGGAGGGAAAGTGAAAGGGGGAGAGGAATAAGGCACAAGCTCTTAAAGAAAGGATGATGATTTTTAAAAACATCACATAAGAAAGTATAGTCCTGATAGTCCTGACATAAACATCCCCCAAATAGAACTGCTGTGTTCAGTAAAATATTCTCACTTTTAACCACACACTTGTTGAGCATGCTGCCAGCATGACTTAAAAGTGATAAAGTACCTTAGTCACACTCATTCTTCATGTGTGGCAAGCTGATTGCTTCAAAATTAACAGAACTTGAATGCAAGTCCTTTACAGATGTAAGCATTTGTACAAAGATAGCTCAGTGTGCCAGGTATCAGGCTCTTGCCTCTCAGCTCCAAACCCACCCTTTATACTCTGCTGAGTGCTGCCGAGGCTGAGATTCTGCAGCCAGTTCTTTCTTCATGGCCAGCTCCTCCTTGTTAAGTTCTGCAAATAGGGGAGCCAACTGGAGACAGAAAGGCTAGAAAGAGACCTGCTCTTTCCTGCTTGCTTTCTATGGCATCCACTAATTCTCTATCCCAGCAATCATAGCTCCTTCCCAGAACAGCAGCAGTTCAAGAAAGCATGCATTTCTCCATGTCCAGCACCATCACACCTCCTCAGAACCACCTGTCAGCCAGGGTCCCTGACTTAGACATCAGGACACCACCTCTAAGCTCACAGACACCACTACTAGCTATGTTTTGGCCCCTTCTAGAATTCTGAATTTCAGATCCACGAAATGTCTTTTCCATGTTTCTAAGTATTAATAATCCAAACTCTTCCCTTTGTTCTCCAGTCCCACAGTGATAGCTGCTTCCTGCAGTTGATACCTCTATGATAGCTTAATTTTGCCCTTAATTTCTTACTTAACCATTTTTACATTAAATTCTCTCTATTAAAACAAGTGGTGTGGGTTCTGTCTCTTGACTGCACCCTGATTGCTACACTTTATTATGAAATTGCCCAAAAGAACAAGGACAGACAAATAATGGAGGATGTTGCTTGGAACATGGAGATTAGGTAGAGTTACATGGGAATTATTAAAATGCCGTCATCATTGCTAGGGTTCATTGAAGGCCATATAGCAAATCCATCAGTCATGGAATGGAGAAGTCCAATGTTTTAAATATGAATAGGTAAATCTGTTCTTGATAAAAGTATAAGTCTTTAAGGATCAAAGCAGATGCATAGGGAAACAGTGATTACCTCCAGAATGCATGTATGGTTTAGATCTTTACTATGCCATGAAAGGCTCACATGTTGCAATACCAGATTTCAAATTATACTACTGAGCTATAGTAATGAAAAAAGCGTGGTACTGGCACCAAAACAGACAAGAAGACCAATAGACTAGAATAGAAGACACAGAGACAAACTTACTAAATACAGTTGCTCATACTTGACAAAGAGCCAAAAACTTAACTTATAGAAAAGACAGTCTCTTTAACAAGAAATTCATATGTGATAGAATTAAACTCTCTCACCCAGCACAAAACACAACAAAGTGGATCAAAGACCTAGGAATTAGACCAGAAACCCTCCACCTACTAGAACAAAAGGTAAACCCAACACTCCAGTATATTGGCTCAGGAATTGACTTCCTTAACAAGACCCACAGAGTGCAAGAAGTTAAAGGAGAAATCAATAAATGGGATGGCATCAAAATGAAGATTCCTCACAGCAAAGGAAACAATTAAGAGTGTGAAGAGAAAAAAAGAGTTTGGGGAAAAAAATCTTTGTCTCCTGCACCTCAGACAGGGCTTTAATATCCAGGACATACAAAGAACTCAAAAAACTTAACACTAAAAAAAAAAAAAAAAATCACCCAATCAATAAATAGGCAAAAGAACAGCCACTTCTCAAATGAAGAAATACAAATAGTCAAAAAATATATGAAAAAATGCTCAACATCTCTAGCAATTAGAGAAATGCAAATTAAAACTACCCTGAGATTTCACTTCACTCCAGTTAGAATGGCAATAATAAAGAATATGAACAATAAATGATGGTGGGAATGTGGGGAGAAGGGTACACTTACTTGTACATTGTTGGTGGGACTGCAAACTGGTATAACCACTCTGGAAAGCAGCATGGAGATTCCTCAAAAACTAGGAATGAGGGGCTGGAGCGGTGGCTCAGCGGTTTCAGCGCTTGCCTGGCAAGCACGAGGACCCGGGTTCAAAGCCCAGCACCACGTACACAACTAAGTGTTGGAGCAACTAAGACCATGTGAAAAACTAAATAAAGTTGTTTCTCTCTTTCTCTGTCTCTCCCACTGTCCCTCTCTCTTTAAAAAAACTAGGAATGGATCCACAATTTGACCCAGCTATCGCACTCCTTAGTATATATCCAAAGGATCTAAAGACAGCATACTATGGTGATGTACCACATCAATGTTCATAACAACACCATTCATAATAATTAAGCTATGAAACCAACCAAGGTGCCCTTCAACTGATGAATGGATAAAGAAATTGTGGCATAAACACACAATGGAGTATTACTCAGCCATAAGGAAGAATGACAGTATGTCATTTGCTGGCAAATGATGAAACTGGAGGATATTATGCTAAGTGAAATAAGCCAGTCTCAAAAAACCAAAGTCAAATGTTCTCTCTGGAATGTGGAAACTAACTCCAAAAAAAAGAAAAATAAAATAGGAATAGGCAAAGAGGAAGGAAATGGAGGACGGAGGAATGAAATTGGGAAAGGTAATGAAAGGAATCAGACTTAACTTGATCATGTTCATACATGAAAACATCATAATGAATCTCTTTCTCTCTCTCTCTCTCTCTCATATATATATATATATAGATAGATAGATAGATAGATATAGATATATAGATAGATAGATCTGTATCTATATATATATATCATACCCTCTCAGGTACCTCACCAGAGCCAACTAAGCCTCAGTGCTAGGGCCCTTCAGGCACAAGCAGCCACACCCCACCCAGGCTCCCCACCCCCACCAAATGTAGCCACCAAGATATAGCAAGATATAGCCCATTCCTGCCAGGTCCACTATATTTGGCCCATGCCTACTGCCAAGGATCCCAGATCCAGTAGCAGTGTTCAGGAGGCCTATACCAGCCTGACATAAGACAGACCCCAGGACCTAGCAAAGCACCCTGGCTCCTGTGCTTCTACAATCCAGCAGGCTACCACACAGCACCAAAAAATTAAGGATCAGTGCTCTGCGACCTAGATCCATAAGGTACAGCAAAACAGAAGCAGCTTTCTGGAAGAAGTTAATCATCAGAGGGGTGGTGTCTATCCTGACCCTTTGACCTGTAAAGAAGAAAAACTTCCAGACTAGCCAACTTTCACCAAAGGGAAACTCAATTCAAAGATCCATGAGAAAAATATCAAAAATGAGTAATCAAAATAGAAAAGGTTCACATCAAGGCCACAACTCCCAAACCAAGGAACACACAGACAGGAACCAAGATGAAACCATAGAACTAATTATCAATGATCTAATTACTAAAAGAAACAATGAACTAAAAGAAAATTTAATGAAGGAACTTAGTGAGAAAACTCAAGAGATGAAAAACTCTATTAAAGAAATAGACCTACTGTCAAAGGAAGTAACAAACCTAAAATCTTCAGTCAATCATATCAATAATGATGGAAGAATTTAATAACAGACTAACTTCTATAGAAAACAATATCAGCTCCAGAAGAAAAAACTTTCAACAATGAAGATAGGCTGAGTAAGCTTGAGTACACAGATGACAAAAAAGAAAAAAAACTTCATAGTACATGAGCAGAATTTTCAAAATATCTGGGATGAAATCAAAAGAAGCAATATAAGAGTAATTGGTACACAGAAAGAAATTGAAACACAAATGAATGGCATAAAGAACATTCTCAATGAAATGGTCAAAGAAAAGTTTTCCCATGTTAAAATAGAATCAGATATGCTCATCCAGGAAGTATACAGGATGCCCAGTAGGCCTAATCAAATGAGAAGATCACTGAGATACATTATATTCAAAATGTATAACAGGGAAATCAAGGAAAGAATATTAAAAGCTGTGAAAGAGAAATGTCAAATCACATTCAGAGGCAAACCAAAAAGGATCATCTGACTTTTCAGCTCAGACCACAGAAGCAAGAAGATCCTAGAACTTTCAATGTCTGAATGACCACAATCTACAGCTGAGAATACCATACCCAGCAAAACTCAGCTTCAAATTCAATAGGGAAATAAAAACATTTCATGATAAAATCAAACTTGCAGCATTCATGAACAGAAAACATTACAAAGTTTTCTCAAAGATGAACTCCAGAGAGAAGAACATGCAAACAATCCTCAAAACCCACAAATAGAAGAAATACCATAATAGTAGTACCCACTATCAAAAGACAGACAAGAAAGCACACAATGACTATGAACTACAACCACAGAACTATCCTAACACTGAATGTGAATGATCTCAATGAACTGATCAAAAGACATAGATTAACAGACTGGATCAAAAAACAAAAGCCAACAATATGCTGTTTACAGAAGACCCCCCTTACAGCCAATGACATCTACAGATTGAGGGTGAAAATATGGAAAAAATCTATCAGGAGTATGGCCCAAGAAAGCAAGCTGTACTTGTAATACTTATATCTGTCAAAATAGATTTCAAACATGAATTAATCAGAAAAGATAAATAAAGCCACTACATACTAGTAAAGGGAAAAATACAACAGGAAAATATAACTATAGTTAATATATATTCTCCAAGCACAAATGCTCTGAAATATGTGGATAAATTACTCCAGGACATAAAGTCACTTATGGACCTCAACATGATAATGCTGAGAGGCTTTGGTACTCTTCTATCACCAAGAGACAGATTGTCAAAGCAAAAAAACAATAAAGAGATCTCCAAACACTCCATTAATCAAATGGACTTAACAGACATCTGTAGAATATTCCACCCCAGAAGCTCATGGATATTCCTTCTCAGCAGCACATGGACACTTCTCCAAAATAGATCATATTCTAGTTCACAAAGGAAATACCAGCAAATATAAAAAAGTAGACATTATCCGATCTATCCTAACAGACAATGATGCCATGACCCTAGCAATTAACAGCAAAAATAATGAAAGAAAACATACACATACATGGAGATTAAATAATACCCTATTGAATGAAGAATGGATCAAAGAAGACATGAGCAGAAACCAAGAAATTCTTGGAAGAGAATGAGAATTAAGACACAACATTGAAACCCCTGAGGTGCATGAAAGCATTATTTCTTTCTTTCTTTCTTTCTTTCTTTCTTTCTTTCTTTCTTTCTTTTTTAAGAGAGAAGGACAGGGGGTTGGGGATTTAGCTCAGTGGCAGAGCACTTGCCTAGCACGCACAAGGTCCTGAGGTCGGTCCTTAGCCCTGAAAAAAAAAAAGAGAGAGAGAAGGACAGTGAGAGACAGAGAGAGAGAGAGAGAGAATGAATCAATTTTTATTGAGTTTTTCACATGGCTTTTATTGCTCTGACACTTGGTTGTGTACATGGGTGTGCTAGGGATTGAACCCATGTACTTGCACATGCCAGGCAAGCATGGTAACTGCCAAGCCACTGCTCCAGCCCCACATGAAAGCATTCTTAAGGGAAAAATTTATAGCACTAAGTGCCTACATTAAAAACCAGGACAGATCTTAAATAAATAAACTATGTTCCACCTCAAATCCTTACAAAAAGAACAATCTAATCCCAAAGTCAGTAGAAGACAGGAAATAATCAAGATCAGAGCTGAAATCAATGTAGTTCAGAACAAAATAAATAAAGAAATAAAAAATAGACAAAATAAAACATTAAGAATGGATCCACATTATGATCCAGCTACCCCTCTTCTGGGTATTTTCCCAGAGGAGTTAGAATCAACAAATTACAACAACACAGCAAAATCCACTTTCATAGCAGCTCAATTTACAATAGCTAAATTATGGCACCAACCCAGTTGCCACCCACTAGAAGAATGGCTCAAAAAGCTGAGATTACATTTACATACACACACACACACACACACACACACACACACACACACAAAATGGAATTCTACTCAGTAATTAGAAACAATGATACCACCTTTGAAGGTAAATGGACAGCAATGGAAAAAATCATGCTGAGTGAAGTTAGCCTAACCCAGAGAGCCAAGATTCAAATGTTTTCCCTCATTTGTGGAGGCTGGAGCTAAACCCAGGATTGGGTGAAAGGTTGTCAAACTCATGTATTGGACCCAGCAAAGGCTAGAAACACATAAATAGAAGAACCATAGATAGGTGTGTGGGATGGAGCAGAGGGAGGAATGATAGGGATGGATCTAGGAAGGGAATCAACAATGTAGATTACTCTTTACTCACCCGAGAAGCCAATTAATACTTATGCAATCATTTAATTTTGGAAAATGCATAATTATATATATCTATAAAGATATTTATATCTGTTAATAGGTGGGAATAAAAAAAATCAAAGAAAACTGGTTTTAAAAGTATAGAAATATATAAATGAGTCAGTAAACATGTCATTTAGTAAACAAAAGAAAGACCAGTAGAGGGAAGAGAAAGGAGTAGAGATGGGGGATTATGGGGAATGAATTAGAGTAAGTTATATTGCTTTTACAAAAATGTTAGTGTTTAATCTTTTGTCAAATATATCTAAATAGAACAGGGGGTGGGAGGAAGGGAGTAAATGGAGAAATGCTGTCTTGAGTCAAAACAAGGTATATTTCAAGCTTTTATAAGTATGTCATTGTATTTACTATTGCCACATATATATATAAAAAGTTCTTCATAGGTATAAGAATTATGTCACACTATACCTGGTGGTATTAGAATAAATATATACCTCAGAAAGAGAGGCAAGGGACCAGGAGACGGGAGGAAGGAGTTGGGGCAGGGCCAGGGGGTGGCAGATGTAGGCCAAATTATATTGCTGCATTGCGTTCATCTATGAACACGTGACAACGAAGCCCATCATTATGTACAACTATAATGCACCAATAAGAAAATAAAATTTTAAAAAGAAAGCTCAGGAGTTGGCAATGCAGGAATGTTCAGTAATGAAATTCTTAAGAGAACTGTGACCTAATCAGTGGATTAATCCATTTGAAAGATTAATCTGAATAGACAACTTAGCAGTAACTAGAGGCAGATGGGGGCATGACAGGAGGAGGTTAGGTCACTATCAGCATGCTTTAGAGTTCATATTTTATCCCTCGCTCCTTGTGCTCTCTCTTCTTCCTAGCTGCCATGACCTGAGGAACTTTCCTCTACCATGATGTGCTATCTCACCATGGCCCAAAGCAATGGGGTCAGCCAACCATGGAGTGGATCTCTGGAACTGTGAGCTTGAAATAAACTTTTCCTCCTGAAAATTGTTTGTGTTAGGTATTTTGGACACAGCAATAAAAAGCTAATTAACACAATGGGCAAAGGGGAGAGGAGGTTTCTACTTATGCAGAGGGTGTAGGAGGGACACAGAATAGGCTATTCAACGCTCCACCCTTCATGCCAGATAAAACTCTGTGACTCCACCCTAATATAAAAATTAGGGATCTTCTATCCTGCAAGCAAAAGTTAAACCCTGTTTCTCAGTTACCCCATGTGTGACAGAGAGAGAAAATTTGATCACCTTGCTGCGTGTGGTACAAGTATTAATAGGAAAGATATTCATCAGGTTAAAGCAATCCTATCCCAAACTGGCAGGTATAGATTAAAAGAAAAAATAAGTCCAAGTATAGGTTAGAGAGAAGCTGTTAAGTGAGCTTTTAACAAAATGCCATTCTCAGAAGAAAGAAGCACACAAAAGTAAGCTACAGAAGGTAACATAAAACTGATGAGTTTCGAGGTTAAACTATAGATGAGTCAGACCATCTGATGGTGATTCCTACAGAAATACTGTTAGTTAGCTTTCCATTACTACAACAAAACACCTGAGGTAATAAGCTCATAAAAGGAAAGGTTTATTTGGGCTCACAGTTTGGAAGGTTTCAATCCATGGCCAAGTGACCTCAGTACTTTTAGATCTGTGGTAAGGCAACCCATCATGGCAGAAGAAGATGGCAGAGCAAAACTATTCACCTCATGGCTGTGGAGTGAAAGAGACAGAGGAAGAGACCATGGTCCAACAGTCCCCTTCAAGGGCACTCCCCCAATGAACTGAAACCTCATTGCCCCCACACCTTAAATTTTTCACCACTTTCCAATAGCGTCATGAGCCTTGGGGACACATTCCAGATTCAAATAATAGCAAATACTAGCTAACAAAAGTTTCTGGTTCTCTCTTTGGCTGGCTATCTGACCATGGGACTGTCTAAGCCTGGCCACATTCATTGCTCTGTCCTATGGAGGTAACAGGAAGAGTTAGTTTTCCTTTTTTGTTTCCTTTGTTACTTTGTTTTTACTCCTCAGATATGACTATGATTAACTTGCACATTTTCCTAAATATATCCTTGGGAGTTTAAAAGACATCAGTACCACAACTACAAATTAGCCAAACCAAGACAACCCTTTGCCCCTGACATGTAAATGACAGATGATGAAATAAGACCACAGGGTCCCTGATATGAACCCAGAAGTCAAATAAACAGAAGTCTGTTGTGAATTGGAAAAAAATATTAAATCAAACATAATAGCATGTATTATGAAGTTACAAATATATACACAGTAACCTCTAGAGAAGAACTAAATTTTATTACATAAATGCTTCTTTCAAAATTGCTGGGATGCCTCACTCGACAAGTGGATACAAAAGCTTTGGTACATATATACAATGGAATACTACTCGGCCATTAGAGAAGGCGATATTATGGCTTTTGATATCAAATGGATGGAGATGGAAAGAATTATGCTAAGTGAAGTCTCCCAATCTCAGAGACTAAAGGGCCGAATGGTTTCTCTCATCTGTGGAAGCTAGAATACATGGGGAAACAGTAGGTTAGACAGCTAATCTAACAATAACTTCAAATTGTATGATTCTCAGCATAATAGGGGGATGGCTCCCTAGGATATTGGAGGCATAGGGAGGGGGATGGGGTGGGAGGAGAGTATATGAAGAACTCCTAGGAGACTGGAGAGTGGGAATATGGGGGAACCATCCCAGAAGCAGATGTCATTCCTCCACAAGATACCCATTTAACGCATGAGTTCTTCTGGGGGAAACTGCAACAGGTGAAACCCAAGGTGGTCATCCATGTTTTGGCATTACCCCTGGATAACAAAGTATATATACATTGATTACTGATGGTTTGATAATGTTTCCCTCTCAATTGTATCTCTATATACTCTAAATTTTTTAAAAAATTGCTGGGCTGAAGCTAAATTAGCTCTTCAATATGGTTTAGCGGTTGTTCTTAGTTTGGGGTGAAAGTTTTGCTACAAGACTAAGTATAAAATGTGTTTCAATAAATTTTCTTTAACTGCCTGAGTCTCCTAACCAAGAAGGACTTCAAAGACTTGGTGTCATATACATTGATAATTTATACCACCATAAAAACTTTGACAAAATGTTCTTCCAATGCTGAATTTGGTAAAAGAGTGTTAAACATTGGAGACTTGAGATGTTCTCAGGAGGCCCAATTCTTTATCTGTGCTACACTCCAGTTAGAGTACCAGCTCTCCCCAACCCACAACTGAAAAGTGGGTAAAGTCAGGGAAGAAGCTTCAAGCCCCTACATCATGTGCCTTCTTGGAGGGAGGAAACCTACAGAAATTAACATCAGGGTCGTTCACAGCAGATAAACTGAGCAGTCAGCTTGTGGTTGATCTAGCTAATTTAACTTTCTCTCTAACCTCAATTTGTTCATCTACAAAATGGAAACACCAGCAGAACTACTCTTCTTAAGGTTACCAGAGATGCCACATTTCAAACCAAACAAGCACTTTTTAGTCCTATGTCTCTCAGCTTCACATGACACAGCTAAGACAGTCTCCTTTTGGAAATAATTTCCCCCAAGCTTTGTAGAAAGGAAGCCTTCTCCCTATAGATTCTTGCTTTGATTCACAGTGGAATGAATCAGTTTTTCCCAAGAGTTCCTGACATCCTTTGGGCTGTGTTTAGTGGGAGTGAGGACACTATTGTACAAGGTCACTGCTTGTGTATGCCATGAACCCTTCGTACTTTGCCATGGCAATTCCCAGCTGAGACATAAGCTTCTCAACACTGGTGCACATGCACCAAGCTTCCAGGCAGGGCTCTGCACCAGGACACCCACAGACATTCATAGGCTCCCTCATGCACGCGCGCTCTCTCTCTCTCTTCCTTCTTCACTCCCTCTCTTTCCACCTGCTTCCAATCCTTTCTCTCTCCCAACCCACTGCATGTGACTGATTGGAAAAGATAGGACTGCCCTTAGCTAACACTAGACAACAGGATGTTCTTGATTGTTCCTGCTTTGCGTCCCTGTCCACATTCATTCCACAATCAGCCAGTGCAGTTCTGCTCATTCTTTTCTCAAGTCCAACAACTTCCTCAATCTGAAGTCTTCATCATTATCCACCACCATTTTCCTCCTGGGCCCTGTGATGGTTAATTCTAGGTGTAGCCTGGCTAGGCTGTTGTATCAAACTGTCTGGCCAACACCAGTCTGGATGTTGCTTCAAAGACATTTTCTGAGATGGGATTATCAGTAGATACTGCACAAAGCAGATGGCCTTCCATAACATGATGGGCCTCATGCAATTATTCAAAGGCGCTTTCACGAAAAGACTGAGGTCCCCCAAAGAAGGAATTCTGCTTCCAGACTGTTGAGGACTTAAGCCTGCAACATCAACCCTTGTTGGAGATGCCAACCTAATGGCCAGCCCTACAGATTTCAGACAGGCCAGCTCCACAATCATGTGAGCCAACCAGTTCCTTAAAATTAATCAACCAGTCAGTCTCTCACATGTCTGCACTGCATGCTCACTTGCTCATTCTCGACAAACACCCGCACACATACACACCCTTTTCTTTTCTCTGGAGGACCCTAACATGACAACCCCTGAGTAGTTTGCCCACCCCAGATATCCCATCTGTTCACTACCAGGTAGCCTGAATGTTCTTTTATAGCACATATTGTGGCATTTTCCAGCTGAAAACATATCTGACTTCCCACTGCACATTTGAGTAAAATTCCAAATCCTTAAAATGTTCTTCAAGTCCTAAACCTGCCCTCTCCCTGCAGAGCCTCATCTCAACCCTCTGACACCTGGCAAACCCCAGATGGTTTCTTCTCTGTTGCTCATATGTATGGAGCAGCTTCTCACCTCAGCAGCTTTTCCCTCTGCCTGCAGCCCACCCCAAACCCTCTTCATGGGACTTCCTCCAAATCATCCTCCACAGTCATTTCCTCAATGAAGCCATCCTTGCCACCCCACCCTCCGGGTACCACTAGCTAAAGGTTTACTCTATTTTCAACTCTGTTCTAATCACCTGGCCTATATTAATTCAGCTAATCCTCATAACAACTCTATAAAGTATTATTATTGTTGTTGGCCTTATTTTACAGATGAAGAAAGGGAGGCACAGCAAGGGCAAATAATGTGCCCCAGCTCACACAGCCTACAAATGGCACTGCTGGGATTTGAATCAGGTCTTCTGGCCCCAGAGTCTGTGAACTTAACAACTGAGCTAGCCTGCCCCTAGGAGACAAAACTGAAAAGTTTCCTCAGTGACTCTCGTAGCATCCTTTTCTTTTCCTTCAAAGTATTTATTACAATTCACATGATTTATATGCATGTATTACACACACACACAGGTTTGGCCACTTGGCAGGTCCCACCACTATCCTATCAAGTACCATGAGGTCAAGGACTCTATCTGCTTTGCCCGCCTATGTACCCAGTACTAGGTACATTGACACATAATGGTACTCCACAAGAATTTGTGGTTGAATGCCTTTGTTCATTCCTTTACCTAGTTCCTCATTTATATTCTCAAACTTATCTTCATTGCACCCAAAGGAATAAAAATAGCAGTCTGGATGAAGGACTGGACTAATCCTCAATGTGGAACCTTGGCTATGATTTTGTGTCAGTGGCGTTTGTTGCATGGACCAGCCTCTATAACAGCACAGGTAAACTGCCATCTGCAGGGTAGGATTTGAGAATCCTGTAACCATTAAACTTTCACCTGTCATCTACTTGAAATACAATCATTAGATATGCTGTTCCCTCCAATTCTTCATTAGAACTCAGATATCTCTTAGAAGCTGACAGCCTACAGCCTTATCAATAGCTGAGTATGCTTTATCCAAAATGCTCAAGACCAGGAATGTTTCAGATTTCAGAATTTTTCATATTTTAGAATATTTGCATATGCATTATGAAATATCTAAGTGATGGGATCAAAGTCTGAACCAGAACTTCATTGATCTTTTACAGACACCTCATGCACATAACTTGCGGATAATTATACAAATGTTTTTAGTGCATCTGTTTGGCCTATGTCAATCACTTGGGGCATCATGTCAACACTCAGAAAGTTTTGGGTTTGGGAGGATTTTATATTTCAGATTTTAAGGATAGGGATGCTCAACCTGTAATCAACCTCATCTACGATTATAGCATGGATAGCCTTGTGTGAATGCAACACTGAGCAGGTGTTTCCATCTCAGATATGCTGGTACCTGAAAGGAGCTGCCAGGAGGGCCTAGAGGACCCAAAGCTAATTTTGCCTTTGCCACAATGTTCAGGTGCTCCCAAGGCACCTCTAAGAAAGCTCCTTTGTTAGATGCCAACAATGTTTCCCATGCTTTGTAAGAAAACACTAGTGTTTTGGGTTCAGTTAACGCTGGATCCATGAAGCAAAAAAGCTACCAACTTTAAAAATGAGAAATTTAGTTGAGCAAGCAGTGTTTTGCCTTCAAGATACCAAATCATTTTGACTTATTCTTCACTGATTTAATGAAAAGTGCCAGGGTCATGTAGCTGATCTAATTAAACATTGTTTCTTTCCACTTCACCCCCAATGGGGACACTGGATGATAATGCAATAGTAAGTCTAAACTGGGGAAATGATGATAGTTGTCAAAAAGGTTTCAAAAGAAATCAGATTTATTCTCTTCCAAGTTTTAAAATTTATTCTATTCCCTTTTAATGGTGTTATGTCAACATTTTAAAACAAACACTTAGAACCAACTTTGCATTCCAGCTACTTCAGGAAGGAATAAGTTTGTATTGACTAGATTGATTGCCTTAGAGAAAAAGGGAAAAGTCTAATTTTTTTTAGAGGGAGAGTGAGAGCAAGAGAATCAATTTTATTTTGTTTTTCATCTGATGATTATTGTTCTGACACTTAGTTGTGCATGCAGTGCCGGGGTTCAAACCTGGATTCCACGCATCCTAAGCAAGCATCTTAACCTCTGAGTCACAGATCTAGTCCCACCCAATTTGTTTTCAGAATAGTGCTAAAGACTCTTGACTTCAACCTGCTCATCCTAAAAATAAAAACAGTTAAAAATTCTTTGGGGTTTCATTTAGATGAAAAGTGACATACAATTAAGTTGTTACTTATCAATGGATAAAATAATATAATTATCCATCTCTAAGAATCTTCTAGGAATGCCTCAGGTGAGAACTCATTTTTATAATGTTATGGTTTATATATGAGGTATCCCCAAAAGCTCATGTGTGAAACAATGCAAGAGGTGAAATGTTTGGGTTAAGAGAGTTATTTTTTAATCAGTGATTAATCCACTGATATGGATTAACTGGGTGATAACTGTAGGTGGGTAGGGTGTGGCTGGAAGGAATGGGTCCCTGGGGCTGTACCCTTGGAGTTTATATTTTGTCCCTGGTAAGTAGAGTGCCATTCTCTCATTTGCACTCGAGCTCTCTCTCTCTCCTTCCTGGTTACCATGTCCTGAGCCACTTCCCTCTGCCACCTCCTTCTACCACAACACTCTGCCTCACCTCTGGCCTAAAGCTAAGCCATCAGTTGAATATGAACTAAACCCCTGAAACCATAAGCCAAAATAAACCTCCTCGGTGTTGTTCTTCTCAGGTCTTTTGGTCACAGTGACACAAAAGCTGACTAAAATAGCAATTATCTTTAAAAAAAAAATAGGGACGTTGAGAGAGAGAGAAAAAAGAATCAATTTTATTTAGTTTTTCATGTGGCCCTCGTTGCTCTGACACTCTAGAAGTTATCTTTTAAATATGGGGACAATCTTTTTTAAAGCGGGAAACTGATTATCTTCCACTAACACAACATCATAGTTTAGCTTTAAAAAATACAATAGTCATACAGGTAGTCACACCCAGATTCTTGATTCAATTATATCCCTTTTTGCTAGTGATTTTGAAATAATCACTGAATTTCTCTAAAGCTCAAAGAGAGAATTTTTAGAAGATGGTTAATAGGCACAATTATTTAAATATTACTATAAATCAGAACAAGTAAAATAGGGCTAGAGCAGTGGCTCAGTGTAGGAGTGCTTGCCTGACATGCGTAAGGACCCGGGTTCAAGTCCCAGCACTACATACACAACTAAGTGCCAGAAAAACAAAAAACAGATGAAAAAATAAATAAAATTGACTGATTCTAGTTCTGAGTATAAAATTCCCAAGTTAATGTGTAAAATATTGAGATTACACCCACGTCACCAGAAAAAGGACTGAGAGACCTTTAGAGAATTACAAAATCAACTGATCCTCAGAATCCTGCTGCTCACATCTTGTTTCTGGTTGGACTTACTAAACCAACTCTCTTGCCCAGTGCTTTACATATTATTTACTTTTTAAAATTTAAATTTTAAAAAGATTTCAAAAACAAGATTTATTGTACAACATGATGACTATAATAATAACACATATTCTTGAAGGAGAAATTAAGAGAACAGATATTAAATGTTCTCACCACAAAAAGAATAACTGTAAGGTAATGCAGATGTTAATTAGCTTGATTTAAGCCATTGTACAATGCATATGTGTCGTGTATCAAAAGATCATCACATACCAGCAAATATATGCAACTTTATCTGTCAATGTTTTTTAAAAATGATATCCCTTGAGCTGCAGAGGTGGCTCAGCAGTGGAGCACTTGCCTGGCATGTGTGAGGACCTGGGTTTGAACCCCAGCACCACATACACAACTAAGGGGAAGAAAAATGAAAATCAGGTGCAAACATTTTTTTAAAAAAAATTTAACTTTCTCTCTCTTTAAGGAAAAAAAAAGATGATATTCCAGATTCTTTTGTTAAAAAAAAAAAAAAGGAGGAGGAGAAGGAGGAAGAGAGGGGCGATTTAAGTTTTTTCCCTCTGACTCAGTTGGCTAAACTTTCTGCCCCACACCATCACACTATCGGCATTATTCTTATTTATTGCATGCCTTCTGCATACCTGGCACAATGCTAAGCATCTTGCATGCAGTATTCTAAGGGGAAAAGATCATTTCTACTCAATATGTTATGCAGAGCGTTGTTATAATGGCTATGCATTAAATTTACTGAGAGTAAAGAAGAATACAGAGATAATCATTCATGATCATGTTTTTCCCTAAGCTTTCTTTAAACCATAATCTACCAATCTTTCTACTATTCCATATTGAAATTAGAAGAAAAAATGTTTAAATATATCAAAGAGGTAATAATTCCAGGAACTTCAAATGAAATTTTCATGTGGTCCCAGCTCCCAATACAGTTGTAGGAGGTGAGATTCCACATTCAAATATATCAAGTGACAGAACAGCTTTGAATATTGGAAGCACTTATGTTTCAGACTGTTACTAAAACAGGTGACTGAGTGATCTTTCAAGTTCTCATCTCAGAGTTCCAGAAGGTTTCTGTGAAGTTTCTGACATTGGCAATCTTTTAAGATTTTAAAACAGAGTTTGTTGTCTCATCACTTTGCCTAACCGTCTTATAACATGCTGTTTCCAAATAGATGAACAAATCATTTCACAAGCGGTGATGTTGTCCTTATTAGAAAGACAAAAATGAAACAAATCTGCCAATTCAAACATCAGATTTCACAAGGGTTTGATAAACAACTTGCTATTGGTTGGAATTCATTCACACATGTCAGGAGCCTCAGAGCTTTGTTCCATTGAAGCATTTCAATGACTTCAATCCACCTTTGCCAGGAGCAAAGTCATGTTCTGGTAGAAGCCCTGTAGATCCCAGAGACCCCATAGAACAGGTGCACAGATAGCATGACCAAGAAACTACCCCCATTGTTCTAAAGCACAGAGATTCAGCGAGTTTTAACTCAGCATTCCTCAGTCTATTGCTGACTGAAACAACCAACGGCCCTCAAAGTTTTTAACTGCGTATGTATCTTCTAAAATAATTTCAAGAAACTATGGATCTCCTTTAAATTGTTCAAGTTGACAACTAAAATTTTCCATCTTATGCCTAAAAGTGTTCAAAGGTTGTCATGTGCAACATATTGTAAAAATTGACCACCTGAATAAAACTGTCCAATCAGTCTTTTGAATTACCTCATCGGACAAAACATCATAACGTATTTTTAAAACTATACACAAAGGTTTTCTTTGACAGTTGGAAAATTCTAATGAGCCCCAGCGTTAGTCAGCTTTTCATTGCTGTGACCAAAATACCTGACAAGAACAATTTAGAGGAGAAGTTCATTTTGGGCTCAAGGTTTCAGAGGTTCAGTTCATGATTGGCAGACTACTTTGGGGGTGCCCAAGATGAGGCTGAACCTCACCGCGAAGGGCATGGCAAAGAAAGTTCCTAAGGTTGTGGTGGCTTGAAAGAAGAGAGAGAACACAAGGAGCCAAGGATGAAACATAAACACCAAAGCTATGCCCGCTGTGACCTCACTTCTTCCAGCCACATCCCATCTACCTACAGCTATCACCCAGTGAGTCTATTCAAAGTAGTCATCCACTGGATTGATCCTCTGATTAGGTTACAGCTCTCATGATCTAATCTTTCCACCTGCAAACATTCCCTCACGAACACAGAAACTTTCAGGAGACAATTCATATCCAAACCATAATATTCCCTTTTGTCCTTAAACTTATATTTCCATTTTACTTGACTATAAAGTTGAATCCCAATCTTATTAGTCATTTATTCATACTTTTCAGGAAAAACAAAGTATATAATTAATTGTATTTTTTTACTTTGACTTTTAATTTTTAAATTTCATTTGATCACAAGCCCCTAAAAGGAGAAATTTTTCTTCAGTATTGAATTCTCATTACAATTATTAGTTACACACAATGTATGAAAACATGGAATCAAAATATGTTATAATTTTGATAAATGATTATTAAAAATAAAAAATAAACTGTTAAGATAAATTATACAAATGGGCCTTTTTCAATTAGTTTACATAACTGAATGTTATATACTGTCAGAAAGAAACATTTTATAGACATATGCAGCAGAAAATTTTTTTCACATATATGAGTAAATAAAAAGGGAGGATTTTTTACTTCCAAATTAAAGGCCCAATATAATATTGTAATCTATCATCAAAAATTATTTTAGGGGCTAAAGCATTGGCCCAGTGGTTACGGCACTTGCCTGGCATGCACAAGTATGCAAGTTCAAACCCCAGCACCAGGTACACAAAGAAGTGTTGGAGGAACGAAAGTCACATGAAAAACTAAATTTAAAAAAATTACTTTAACACTTTATTAGCTAACAACCCAATTAGATTCTCCTATAGTTTTGTCAAAAATAAAGAATTGGAAGCCACATACTTGTAAGATGATTTACTACCCAATGACAGGGTTCATTCACTTAGTTTCTGAGAAGTATTTTTTAAAGGCTTTGCTAAGGCTTATCAATAATAGGTTAATTACATCTACTATTCATCCACATGAAAGGATTTTGTGTAGCCCAATATAGAAAAATTGGAAAAATCAAAATATTGTTAATTATAATACTCCTTTGCTAATATTTTATGCTAAATTTTGTCTAATCATTACATATTCACGTAATCCTCATAACTGCACATTTAGCTCCTTTGATTTATGGAGGTTTCCTCCATGAAAACTAATTGCCAAAGCCAGCCCTCATTACCAAGCCAGTCAGCCAAATCCAATTTGCTTTCTGTCGGAAAAGTCATGGCGTCATTTTTCAGCTCTAATGGAGGTGTAGACACTCGTCCCCACGACAAGCACCTCACTTCTGAACTGCCACACAGATAAGAAGTTCTGGAACGGATATTCCCCACGAGGGTGCTCACTGTACACAGAAGGCTTTGCTGCCTTTGGGATGTCCAAGTCCCACCATCAGGAGCAGCCACGTCCTCTGTGTCTCTTCTTCCTCTGCCTGGAGCCAGGCACACCCCGGGGGGCTCTGCTGAGCCTGGGCTCTGGAGCGCAGGGAACTTGCTGAGCATTCTCTGTACTTTCCTCTCATGTGCAACCCCAGGAAGAACTAAACTCACAGACGACAATGCAGGGGAATGAGAAAATGTTCATCGCTCCTGCCACCCTACTTTACGATATATTTGAGTTGAAAGCATAGTCCACAAAAAGCTAATAAAAGACCTTGTTTCCAAAGCCATACCTTTCACACCACAGAAATTTGTAAAAACAGAGAAAGGCACCAAGTCCTACAGCAGGTACATGGAGGTTTGATGAATTAAACATCATCAATACCAGTATTTTTCATTTGATCAGAGACTTTTACACCCTTGAACAATGCAGAGCAGTAAGATTTCAACTATATGTGAATACGCCCTTGGTGTGGCAGGAGGAGAGAGGTGTGATGTGGATTGAGAGGCAGATGTGAAAACAAAGGCAAGAAAGAAGGACACACATGGTTTCCTGAATTGCAGGCACCTTTCCAGCCAGAAAATCACAGGAAATTTATTATGGCTGCTGAGCATATAAAGAGGAATGTTCTTAAAACTCCCTGTACCCATGCAGCTCTTGGAAAGGTTGCTGTTCCCTGGCAGGGACCTGGACCCTGATTTGAAGACAGTGGTGTGGATTTCAAATCAAGTGGGCATCTTGTGCCTAATTTAGAATGCTTGAAAAATAGGATCATTTATTCTCTACTATTTGAATTTATTTGCTATTACTGCATAACAAACAGCATCATAAATCAAGACACATTTATGACCTGGCAGTTTCCCAGGTTGAGGCACAGAGCCCAGGTCAGGTGCTCTGCTCAGGGTTCAAGACTGCATCACAATGTGAGCAGGTGCTGCTGTACATCCCTGAGGCTAGGGCTCCTCGCCAAGCTCACTGGTCATTGATAGAGTTTAAGTCTTATAATTGCAGGACAGAGGCCCTTCCTTCTAGAAGCTTCCCTCTGCTCCCTGCCACATGGACTTCTTCACCCTATGGCAGATTGATTCTTTAAGACCAACAGGAGGCTGTCATTGCTATTTATTTCCTCTCTGACCTCTAGACCATCTTCTAAAGGGCTCAACTGATTAGGTCAGACCCACCAAAGTCATCTCCCCTTTGATTAATTTGAAGTCAAGAAATGAGGGACTTAACTATAAACCTCTACCTTTTCTACATAATGTAGCACGATTCAGGAAGTGATCGCTCATAGTTGCCATGATCTACTGGATAAAAGTTACAAGTGTGCTATGAAAGGATTATTACAAGGGCACGGGTCATTGGCAATCACCTTAGAATGCTGCTTCTCATACTATTTAAACCAAAAACAGCATTAAGGCTATGAATATAACAACTGCAAAGCATTGTGTGTGTGTGTGTGTGTGTGTGTGTGTGTGTGTGTTTAGAATATAAAATTCTGAGCTCAGCACAGTGGCACATGCCTGTAATCCCCAACCACTCAGGAGTCTGAGGCAAGAGAATCACAAGTTCAAGGTCAGCCTCAGCAACTTCGCAAGATCCTGTCACAAAATAAAAAAGAAAAAGGCCTTGGGATGTAGCTCAGTGGTAGAGCACCCTTGGTTTAATCCTCACCACAAAAAATAAATAATTGTGTGTGTGTGTGTGTGTGTGTGTGTGATAAACCAAATATCAACATTTCAAAATAGCACAGAGTGGACAGAACACTGCAGTGGCTACCTCTTTTTCTTGAGAGAACAGGGAAGGACAGAAACAGCTCCCAAGCAGACCCGGAACTTCCATTAGGCGGCACCCACCTCGTGGGCATGTTACCTGCTGAGGTTTCTGAAGATGCAGGCTCCTGGAAGACGCTTCGGTCAGGAACGGTATGAGGAGGTTGCGGTGGCCCCGACGGGATGATGTCCTAGTCTCTGTACAGACTGTACCTAACTTGAAACACACGACAAACGGGGCAGAGTGGTGTGAGGTGGTCAAGAGCCAGTTCATCAGTGGAGAGAAACTCCAGGAAGAGTTGAGGGAGCGACTGAGGGCCACCGGGCTATCAGCACGCATCGGCAGCATCAGCTGCAGACACGGAAAGGGTAATAAGGAGCCACGAAGACAATCAAGGGGGAAGAAACTCACAGCACCTGACTCAGCCAGCATATAAGCATGGAGTGCTCAGGATGCGCTGCCCAGGCCCTTCCAGAGAGAACAGGCTGCCTTCTCACAGCCCGGCTTTTGCCCCTTCTTGGACAAACAAGGCCCTTTTAAAATGTGCAATATAACATTTGCTGCATTCCATACCACACTATGGAATATATCTCAAAGGAAAAAAAAACTTACTTCTCTGGTCTACTTGAGATTTTAGACACTTTTACCCTGATCTCCTCCTTCCTCCCACCTTCCAACCTCTGTAGACACCATTCTACTCTTTGCTTGAGTTCAATTGTTTGAGATTCTACATGTGTGTGAGGACATGGAGTATCTGTCTTTCTGTCCCTATCTTATTTCACTCAGCAAAATGTTTTCCACTTGCATTCATGTTGTAGTAAATGACAAAATTTATTTAGGGCTGAATAACATTCTAGAGTGTGTATATACCACGTGTTCTTTATCCAGTCATCTGTTGATGGACACTAAGGTTAACTCCATAACATGGCTGAGGTAAACAGTGTCGTTATCTCTTCCATACTGATTTCAGATCTTTTGGGTAGATACCCAGGAGTGGGATTTCTATATCATATGGTAGTTATACCTTTGTTTTCTTTGTTTTTTTTTTTTAAAGAGAGAAGGACAGCAAGAGAGAGAGAGAGAGAGAGAGAGAGATAATCAATTTTTATTGAGTTTTTCACAGGGCTTTCGTTGCTCTGACACTTAGCTGTGTATGTGGCTGCTGGGGTTTGAACCCACGTACTCGCACATGCCTGGCAAGCGCCGTAACCGCCAAGCCACCACTCCAGCCCCTATCTTTGGGGGGTTTTTTTGGTTTTTTTTTTTTTGAGGAACCTTCATACTATTTTCCATAATGGCTACAATAACTTAATATCTTTCCAACTGTGTGCAAGGGTTGTTTTTCTCCACATTCTTATCAAAACATGTTATCTTTTCCCTTTTTGATAGCATCTGGGAATAACGTACCTCATTGTCATTTTATTTCCATTTCCTTGACGACACTGAGCATTTTTCATATACCTGTGGGCTATTTGTATGTCTTCTTTCAAGAAATGTCTGTTTGAGTTTGTGGCACATGTATTTATTTATTTTTATTTAATTGTTTGAGTTCCTTATATATTTCAGACATTAACACCTTATCAGGTGTGTGGATTACAGGTATTTTCTCCTGTTCAGGTTGTCTCTTCACTGTGGTGACTGCTGAGATAAGAGACCAGTTGCTTTCCTCTGCGTGTGGATATTGTCTTTCTAATACCTTCTGCTAAAGAGATAGGCATAGTACCAATGCTTGCATTTGATGCCTTTGTTGAAACGCATTTGATGGCACATGTATGGGCTCACTTCTGGGTTCTCTAATCTGTTCCACCAGTTAACGAGTCCATTCTTAGGCCAGAACCATGCTATTTCAATCACTATACCCCGTAGTATCATTTGAATTAGTGTGAAACCTCAAGCTTTGTTCTTTTTGCTCATGGCTGCCTTGGCTATTGAGAAGTTTTTGTGGTACTGCATCAAGTTTAGGATTTTTTTAAAATTAGGAATGTACTTCTATTTGAGTATTATGGACAACTTGACAATATTAATTTTTCCAATCCACGAACACTGAATATCTTTCCATTTATTTGTGTTTTCTTCAACTTCTTTCATTAACATTTTATGTTTTTCAGGTGTTTAGATTTTTCACCTTCTTGATTAAATTTATTCCTAAGTATTTTATTTTTACTTTTGAAACTTCTGTAAATTAAATTATTCTCATGATTATTTTTCAGAATGTTCATTATTGGGGCTAGAGCAGTTGCTCAGTGGTTATAGTGCTTGCCTGGCACTCACAAGGACATGGGTTCAAACCCCAGCACCATGAACACAATGAAATGTCAGAACAACGAAACCCACATGAAAAACTGAACAAAAAAATTGATTCTCTCTTTATCTCTCTCTGAATCACTGTCCCTCTCTCTCTTAAAAAGAAAACAAAATGTTCATCATTATTAATGTATAGAAAAGCTATTTACTAATATCAGGCACAGTACTATGTGCCTTTAATCCCAGTTACTTGGGAGGCTGAGGTGGGAGAATCACAAGTTCAAAGCCAGCCTGGGGTCTTGGGTGAAAGGATGTCAAACTCATGTATTATACCCAGCAAAGGCTAGAAACACATAATCTAGAACAACCATAGATATATAGGTGGGAGGAAGGATGAGATAGATGTGTGGGCAGGGAAGGAGAATAGAGAGGGATCTAAGGAGACAATCAACAATGTAGCATACTCTTTAGCCCTCTGAGAATCCAAATGATACTTATGCAATCATTTAACGCTGGAAAATTCACTGTCTAAGCATTTATATTGCTTGCAGGGGCAAAATATAGAAGAATCAAGAGACTGGGGTGTAGGCAATGTGGGGGTAATTCTGATTTAAGAACATATCCATATCATATTGTTACTTTATATGCATTTATTATTGCACAATAACTCAACTCCTTTAAAAAATTTTTTTTAAAAAAATCCAGCCTGGGAAACAGAGAAACCTTATCTTAAAAATAAATAAATAATTGCTGCTGACTTTTGTGGGTTGATTTTACATCATACAACTTTACTATATTTATTAGTTCTAACAGCTTTTTGATGGTAGGGGTTTTATGCATATAATGTGCTGTCATCAAGCAGTATCAATTTCTCTTTCTCCTTTCCTGTGTGGATATCTTTCCTTTCTCTTACCCAGTTACCCAGGTAAGGGTTTCCAATACTATACTGAATACAAGTGGTGAGAGTGGGTATGTGTCTCATTCTGGAACTTAGGGTGGAAAAGTGGTTCAGCTTTTCATCGCTGAGCCTGTCCAATATGGCATTTATAGAGCTGAGGTACATTTCTTCTATGCCTAATTTGTTGAATGTCCTTATCATGATAAAGACAATGAATTGTATCAAATGGTTTTTCTGCATTTAATGGTACAATACTTTATACGTCCCAGAAAAAAACTGAGTATCAAGAGCTATTTCCGTGGGAACTCATGTGTGGGACACTGCGAACTAAATAACACCCAAACACAGCGGATCGCCCACCACTGAAGACCGTCTTTCAAAGATTCTCTGGGATTTGCACAGACCTGAACCAGAAGCTGACGCAGCATCTATCAAAATCACCAATTGTCCACAGCGACACCATGTGGCTGAAAGGAGAAATGACAACATGGAACCCATCTGTTCCCTGACTAATCTCAACTCTTAACAAATAAAAGCTCCGAGAGCTCCTAAATTATCAGGCAACCTAAAATAAGAAACTGAACTTTCTCCTATCGCATGTAAGAGTTCCTCTTCATTTGTTGTTTTTGTTACTGTAGTTATGAAAAGAAAAGGGTTTTGGCCAAAATTGACCCCTACTAAGTATAAAAACCTGAGCTAGAAAAAGAAAATGTTTCTAACTCATATCACAGAAAGAAGAGGCTTTCCAGAAATCCCCGGAATCGTTTTTGTAAGGGAAAATGTACATGAAACTCTGGAACTAAGTCAACCCAACCACCATCGCTGTTCTTGCTGATGTGCAAGTTGGGGACCTGAGCCCCCCTGACTCAGACTCCCTGTGTGCTTACCCCAGTCCTCCTTGGCAGCCTGAGTTCCAAGAACCCCAGAGTTCAAAACCCACCTTTTTGATTATAGAGAGCCTGTGAAGAGCTTAACTCAAAGGATGACATCACCAGATCATGTGTGGAGAGCAGAGGACATTAAAGATGCCAGAAGGACACAGCAAGACTGGGGATGAGACAGGCTGTAAGAATTTCACCAAAGGACAGATAAGCCTTAGATTATATAATGTCATGGACAATGTTAGGCATCACTACACACAGTATGTGCTGAACTGAATTTATTTCTAAATATAGAAATCTATTTGTAAATCAAATCTATTTGTTAATCATTATCAAAAACATGCATAGGGAAGAAAAGCCCTCTCTCAATCCTAGGGAGAAAGGACAAAGCCCTTGCTGCCTGGGAAACATGTTTATCCTCAACTGTCTATTAAATGCTTTTCTGTTGAAAAGGCTGATTTATACCAGATTTTTCCCCTCAAGTCCAACTTGTCAAAGTTATTTTCACTCTAATTCTATCAAAAGGTAGAGGATTTAAACCTGTTGTTATAAAAAACCTTGTTCCCAAGCTAACTTTTAGGGGACAATCTAATACAAGAAATTCTGAACAGAAATGTGCAAATAACTGATGGAATAGAAATAAAAGAAAGTTTTCAAGCAACTTTTGAATAAAAATTCTGGTGGAAAACAGTATTTTTAACATAAATGTGGAATTTAAATATGAGTGTCATGCTTTCAAGCTAGTTTTGGTGGGGGGGAGACTGGGGAAAAAAACATTTGAAATAGGAACATTTGGAATTTAATTCTATTGTGTTTTCCAAATTAGTTTGCAGGAAATTTTTAGTATAAAACATCTTCTTAACAAAAATAAAAAATAAAAGTGCAGGATTTAAGCAATATATTTGCTTCAACTAACACAAGCCAAATCCTTCAGAAAGCAAAGATGAAACTGTCCCAAAGAAGCCAAAAGTGACCAGTCCTCTGTCCACTTCCCACTCAGCTTCCCCTACTGACCAGGAATGGAATACAGGCTGTTCCCAGGCGTGGGACACAAGTGTGGGCAAGGCAGTTCCCTTTAGTTCAGGGTGACTCCCTGCAAAGGACTGAGCTCTGAGCTGTGGCAGCCTGGGAAGGGAAAGCCTGGGGACCAAGGGAGACATGGGTAATACTCAGTAAAAGATGATCTTTGTCAGCAAAGAGCATCAACACTACACTTTGGGGATTTAGGAAGAGATGTGGGGCCACATGACAGAGAACCTCAAGTATATCAGAGCTTAACAGTATGTCACCAACCCCAGACCAGATATCAAAACAAAGAGTCAAGTTCTCAAAAAGGCAGGCTCCACCCCCCCCCCAAAAAAAGTATTTTAAAATATTTAAACAAGGAGATGAGAAGGAAGCTAAATAAAGTAACTTTATTCATTTTTTGCCAGGAGGAAACTCTAACAAATCCCAAACCCACAAGCTGTTGAAATGCAAGTGATGATTTAGGATAACAAAACAATTTCAATCCCAACTTTGCGAAATCGATGTTCATAGCAGCTCAATTTACAACAGCTAAATTATGGAAAGAACCCAGATGTCCCTCACTGGATGAATGGATCCAAAAACTGTGGTGCATTTATACCATGGAGTTCTACTCAGCTATTAGAAACAATGATATTGCAGCCTTTGAAGGTAAATGGATGGCTATGGAAGAAATTATGCTGAGTGAAATCAGCATAACCCAGAGAACCAAGGGTCAAATGTCTCCACTCATCTGTGGAGGCTGGAGCTAGACCCTGGCCATTGAGAAAGGAGGTCTAGTATCATGTTTTAAATCCGGATAAGGTGTAATGTCATACAACCTAAGGCATTTGTAGAGATGAATTGGGCAGGAGAGGGGAGAGGGATAAGGGTGGTTAATTG
>PVKS010025676.1:0-29576 GCA_004027875.1 Aplodontia rufa | reverse complement strand
ATAGCAGCACAATTTACTATTGCTAGGCTATGGAAACAACCCCGATGTCCCTCACTGGAGATGGATCCAAAAACTGTGGTACATTTATACCATGAAATATTACACAGCAATTAGAAACAATGATATTGCAGCCTTCGAAGGTAAATGGATGGCTATGGAAGAGATCATGATGAGTAAAATCAGCTTAACCCAGAGATCTAAGGTCGATTGTCTCCACTCATCTGTGGAGGTGGGGACTAGACCCTGGACAATGAGAAAGTTGGTCTAGAAACATGAGTTAAATCCAGATAAGATGTAATGCTTTACAATCTAATACTTTTTTTAGAGTTATAATGGGAAGGGGAAAGGAGGAATAAGGGAGGGTAATGGGGGGGCACTCCTGGGGATAATTGCAATATCCAGAATATATATACAATTTATACACATTTTATATTATTTTGTTAAAATCTTGTAAGGTTGCTCAAAAATAAAAAATTTTAAATTAAAAAAAATCAATATAAAAAAGAATGATGTTAATGTTTACTGTTTGAGTTTTAGTATTATTTCGGACCTGTATGCATATTTGTATTCCTTATAACCAATCAGTTCAGAAGTCTTTTGGCCTTTGTTTGAACATACTCATGGCTGTGGTGTTTCAGCTTTTTATGTAATGTAGTTCCTTTGCATTCTTTTTTTCTGGCGTGTGTTTTACATGATGATCTCCGAACAATATTACCAGTCTATAATAGGTTAATTTTTAGCAAGAAATGTTTAATATAAAGTTCTTTCCAAGTGTGGATTTTAGTTACTAGCCCATAGATAAGCTCAGTTTTTTCCTTTTCTTTTTTTCTCCCAACAGTGGGAGTATAGTACACATAAATGTCATAAGTTACCAGTCAGAATACATGATTGATTAGTTCATTTTAAGGCTCATCCTTAAAAAGAAAATAGCTAGAGCCAACATTAGAACAGATCAGCATTTCAGATGGGCAGAACTTCAACTTGAGTGTTCTCTTTGGGAAGGGATCCTTATAAGCTGATGGATATTTGGTGATATTTAATATTGTACTTTTGCCTATTTAGCAAGAACTGTCATTAACATTAAAGATTCTGTGAGTACTCTTATTTAAAGGCTCATATTTAAAGACTTATTTCTCTATATATTCTATACAGTTGTGATTATTTTATACTTTTTCCTGTTATATTTCTCCATGATTTAAAAACCCTCTTTATAAACCTTATTTTAATGACTGTTTCATAGTGATAATTTGTAATATTAAGCAGACACTACTGTGTAGTATAGAATGCCTTAGGATGCTTTCTGTGATAGTCTGTTGTCCTTGCAAATGGTGAACAGGGAGAACCTGGGGGGAGTTGTACTATGTATGTCTCTTCTAAAGGACATACATGTGTTCTTTCATTTAAATTTAACAGAGCTCTATGAAGTTAATAGTATTAAATCTTACTTTCAGATGAGAAAGTTAAGAGAGATTAATTAACTTTGCCAAGGTCACAGCGTTAATGAATTATGAAGCTGAGTTTTAAGTGCATCTCTTTGTATTCCATTGCCTTATTCATTGGTGTTTCCAAAGATCCACAGATAATTCCTACAATGCAGAGGATGCATAGGTGACACAAGTTTTCCTTGCAGCCCGGGGTTTCCTCTCTTCCCTTTATCAAATGTGGTTATTAAAAGATCCAACATAAGAATATGAATGGACTTGGATTTCAGCTCTTCTCTCTTCTCCCCCTCCCTGTCTGTCTCTCTTTCTGAAAGTTCTTGTGCACATTGTGCTAATGCCTTTCTGAATACATAACTAAGAAGCAAAGGAACGGTATAAATCACTAGCGAATTGTCAGCCTCTAAGTAGCAGGAAGTTTGCTAAGATGATTCTTAATTGCTATTCTGATTTCTTGAGTAATTTATAGCAAACTAGACTTTTTATTTTTATATTGCCAATTAGACAACTACAAATGACTTTTTAATGCTTAAATAATATATTCTTTTATTTTCAGAGCTCTGTATTATTAACCATTGTGTTTAGCTTTTTAAGAATCTCAGTTCATGACTTAGAAATTCTTATTTAACCACCCTTGCCCTGGGAGTGCCTTGCATTTCAAATATAATTTATTCCATTAGCAAAGAGTCCTTAAATTATTCTTACTGTATTGAATAAGATGTTTACCTCTTTTTTCCAGGCATTGTATTAGTTCGAAAAGTCTCTTTGAAGGAATGTGTAGAGTGCCCTGTGAAAAGACGATCTAACAAATTTGAGCATTTAAATGTATCTCATCAAAAGGAAACGGAAACAAAGCCAAACACAGATGAGAACAGCTGGTGGTGCTCTTGATTCTGTTGTGTACAGTGTAGATATCTTCCTTGTTTCTCAAGAAGTCTGTCTGGCCTTTGTCTGCCGCCTCAACGGTACTGTCTGGATAGATTTAACCATGTGTATTCCTGGGACCTTAATATGACATTGGTACAGATGTGGTTTTGATAGTTGGAGTGATGAAAAAAGGTGGGGTGCTGGAGATTGTCCTGACAGAAATAAGGAATATTGGTTTAACTTTCATGAATATTTTTGAGAGAGGGAGAGAGAGAGAGAGAGTGTGTGTGTGTGTGTTACCAGGGACAGAAACCAGGGGTGTCTACCACTGAGCTTCATTCCCAGTCCGTTTTATTTTATTTTGAGATAGGATCTCACCAAGTTTCCCAGGCTGGCCTTGAATTTGGAATTCTCTTGCTTTCTGAGTAGCTGGGATTACAGATGTGTGCCACTGCTCCTGGCTCACATGTTTTTATTTATTTATTTATGGGAGGGACAGCGAGAGAGAAAGAATTGTATTTGGTTTTTTCATGTGGCTTTTGTTGCTCTGACACTCCGTATGTACACGGTGCTGGGGTTTGAACCAGCATCCTTGTGCATGCCATGCATGCACTCCAACTGCTGAGCATTAGACCTGAGCTCAAAAAAATGAATGTTACCTACCTTTTCCTTACTCTGAAAGAAAAGAAGTTCCTGTAGAAGATGAGTCGGATTTGACTTTGAGGGATGGGTTGAGAGGATAGGATACATAGAGTAGGGCTGTAAAAGTTTATTGAGTATCTAATACATGATAGGTACTGGGCTAGGTGTTTCATGTGCAGCATCTCTCATCCTAGAAACAGACCTGTAGAATGAGTGTTCTCTCCATTTTTACCAATGAGAACATTTCAAAGCCTAGAGAATTTAAGTAACTTCCTGAATGTTTCACAGCAAATAAACAGTGAACAGAGTTCAGATTTAGTTTTCTTTTCTTTCTTTCTTTTTTTTTTTTAAGAGAGCAGGACAGTGAGAAAGAAAACAGTTTATTTAGTTTTTCATGTGGCTTTTGTTTGCTTTGACACCTAGTTTTGTATATGGTGCTGGGGTTTGAACCTATGTCCTCTCACATGCCAGGCAAATGCTATAACCACTGAGCCATCGCTCCAGCCCCAAGGTTTTATTTTTTATGATGCCTAAATTATTTAGAAACAAATTTTAGCTATTTTTTCATATAAATGTAACTGAATTTCACTATAAACAGCAAAACAGCAACAGACATATATCCGTGTGTGTATATATATTACAGAATATATACGAATATATTCTGTATACATACAGAATATATTCGTATATATTCTATAATATAAAAGAAAGCACAGGTGTTTTATGTGTATATTATATGTTACACATAACTGATAATATATGTATTATCCCATCTGTTTTTCAGACTTTTAGAATCAATAAAGATCTATACAATAAAAAGTGTTAATATTACATATACTTTTTCCTGAACATGGCTTCTCACCTACAATCCTATATGTGCTTTGAGGAAACTTATGAGATTATAATGAGATTATTTAAATCCAAAAATGTGTAAAATTAGTCTAATTAGGCCAAGATGCTGGATTAGTCAGTATCTTACTTACAAGCAACAGAAGTGGAGTTAGATGAATTTAAGCTGTGAATGAATTTATTAAAAGTGGATTGGAACTGGACGTGATGGCATATACCTGTAAACAATCTTGGCTACTCAGGAGGCTGAGGCAGGAGGATCAGAAGTTCAAGGTCAGCCTGGGCATATTAGTGAGACCCTGTCTCAAAATTAAATAAAATTGACCACAGAAGTATTTAAGTGGTAGAGTGCTTGCTTAAGATGTGTGAGGGCCTGGGTTCAGTCCCTAACACTGTAAAAAATAGAATTAATAGTGTGTTGGTCAGCTCACACCTTCTCTGTAAAGGCCTGAGAACCATGGGCAGAAACTAAAGGCCAGGATCTGACTTTGAATTATATTGCAGAGCTAATGAGTGGGGACTTCCTGCTGCTGTTACACGCATGAATGCTGCAACTTGTGCCATCCTCACCACAACTGCTTAACCTGAACAATGGACACTGCTATTACTTTTATCCTTTTAGAAACTGTAACTGATTCTGCCTAACACTAAGATAATATTCTGCATGGCCTCTTATTCCCATCACTAGTTTTTGATTCAACTGGGTATGAATATTCATGATCACATGGTTTTTTTTATGTGCACGTGTCTGGAGCGAGAGATACTGAAAAGAACTAGCTGTCATTTTCTGTTTTGATCGTAGTAGGAGGACTCTGTTCCATAAGGTGAAGGACTCTAACAGTTAGGAAGGAGATTTAGTTCCTGGTGGCCAAAAGAATGTGAAATGGCTCCAGTAGTAGTTGTGAAGGGTGGAGACCAATTGATCATCAAACTCTAGCACAGACTGCTAAAGATGAACACAATTCAAGCAGAAATTAGTTTAAACTATAAGCTTTATTCCTAAGTCCTTCATTGTCTGGATGATACTGTCAGTGGGACAGTTTTCTTGATTTCCTCTTCAGCTTTGTTGTTTGTGTTTATAAATGCCTCTTATTTTGTCAGGTTTAATTTGTATCCTGAAACTTTGCTAAATTCATTTATTCTGACATTTATGTGGGGGGTATCTTTGGGGCTTTATGTCATCTACGATGAGAATTTTCCTTCTTTCTGATTTGATTGCCTTTTGTTTTTCTTGCTTGCTTTTGCCAGTTCTTCTGTTTCTATGCTGAGTAAGATTAGTGAGGGTTGGCATTCCTCCTTTGTATTGGATCTTTGTGGGATTTGTTTTTTTGTTTTTTTTTTAAGAGAGAAAGGGACAGTGAGAGAATTTTATTGAAGTTTTTCATGTGGCTTTTGTTGCTCTGACACTTCGTTGTGTATGTGGTGCTGAGATTTGAACTTGTGTCCTTGCACATGCCAGGCAGACGCTGTAACTGCTGAGCCACCACTCCAGCCCCTGGGATTTATTTTTGCTGTTGTACTTTGATTATGATGTTAGCCATGGGGTTTTCATAAGTGGACTTTATTACATGGGGGGATTTTCCTTCTATATCTAAACTCTTAAGAGTTTTTAATCAAGAAAGGATGCTGAACTTCATCAGATGCTTTTTCTGCATCACTTGTGATTATTCTGTGGTTTTTGTCTTTTTTATTCTGTTACTGTGTTATGTCATATTGATTCATTTGCCTATATTAAGCCAATCTTGTGTGCCAGGGATAAGTCCCATTTCAGTAATATTATCGAAAAGAAAAGAAAATCTTAGAAATGAAAATAATCAAGGAGGTGACAGACCTTTGCACTGAAAACTATAAAACATCCATGAAAGAAACTGAAGAATATGTAAGTAGATGGAAAGATTTTCATGTCTGTGAAGCCAAAGAATTGATATTGTTAAAATGTTCATACTAGGGGCTAGAGTGGTAGATCTGCAATTATGGTGCTTGCCTGGCATGCACGAGGTCCCGAGTTCAAACCACAGCACCATGTACACAGTTAAGTCTCAGAGCAATGAAAATGACAAGAAAAACTAAATAAAATTGATTCTCTTTGTCTCTCTGTCCCTCTCTCTTTAAAAAAAAAAAATTTGTGCTTGATTCTTAAAAAAAAAGTTCATACTATTAAAGTGATATAGAAATCTTACAATCCCTATTTTAATGGCATTATTCACATACATAGAAAAGTATCCTACAACTCATATAGAATCAGAAAAAAACATGACTGGCCAAAGTAGTACTGAAAAGAAAAACAAGTTTGAGGTATCATAGTTCCTGATTTAAGAAAAAGTAATAGTGATTAAAAACAGTATGTACTGACATAAAAACAGAAACAAAGACCAGTGAAATGGAATAGAGAGCACAGAAGTAAATCCAAACATGCATGGTCAGTTTTCAACAAGGAGAAAGTAACATCAAGAAAGGATAGTCTCAAACAGTACTGGGAAAAGGTCAAACATATGGAGACAGGGAACAAAACAATGGTTACGGAGTCAGGAGAAAAGGAAGAACTACACGTACACAGGTTTAAGGATTCAAAGTAGCAGATATATAGGATGAACAAGCCAAAGGATCTAATTTACAGTATGAGGACTATGGTTAATAAAATAATTGCTTTAGGGATTTTTGCTAAATAATCAGATTTTAGCTGCTGTAATTACTCATGTTCAAAAACTGTGAGATGATCTATGTGTTCATGTACTTCACTATAATGAATATTTTACTTGCCTTGTGTGTCCCATAACAATACAAATAAACCTTAAATACATAAAATAAATTTATTTTTTAAAAAATCAATAAATCCAAGCATAATTTGGATTCAAAGAAAGTAAAGCTACATCAGTTGATGAGTGGACAAATAATATACAGTATAACCATATGCTTGGTCTGAATGTTTATGTTCCCCATCCGTTCCCATTCATATGTTGAAGTCCTAGCCTCAAGGCTATGCTATTAGGAGGGTAGGGTCTTTGGGGAGGTGATAGGGCATGAGGTCAGATTTTAGTATTAGTATCTTTATAAAAATGGAGTTTGTTCCTCCCACCCTATAAAGACACTGAGGCGGCTTCTGATGAGGGAAAAAAATGATAATCACTGGTGATTAAGTTGACTGAGTATTGCCATTTATGAAATGGACTAGTTTGGAATTAGAAGCATTATTTGGTTTAAACTTGTTATCTGGAGCCAGATGTCAAATTGTAGGACCTTAGGGTAATTACTTAAGACCTTAAGGTAATTATTGTATGGTCAAAAAGAATATGGCACCGAAATGATATTTTCCTTGATCTGTGTGGCTATACAATCAGACTTTTTGTATCTCAATTTTTATTTTTTTATTTTATTTTTTTTTTTTTTAGAGAGAGGGACAGTGAGAGAGACAGAGAAAGACAGAAACAACTTTATTGAGTTTTTCACATGGCCTTAGTTGCTCCAACACTCAGTTGTATACGTGGTGCTGGGGTTTGAACCCGGGTCCTCGTGTTTGCCAGGCAAGCGCTGAAACCGCTGAGCCACCGCTCCAGCCCCTGTATCTCAATTTTTAAAAATTGATTTTTGAACCCCCACACTGAATAGAGTGGCTGTAATCTCAGACAGTTGAGAACATTTCAATGCTTTGTGGAAAGAGTGACCTTCTAGATCCCAGAGGGTTTCAAGGACTTACTTCCAATAGAATAATCACAATTGCTGAGTCCTAGAAAACAGCTTGGGAAAGGGGGGATAAATACAAATACCATTGTAGCTACTAGGACAATACATGTAATAACCATGACCTTGTCATTCTCACTGTGAATTTCTGCAGAACTGCTTCATTTAACTTCTTTGTTCTGTGTCCTTATTTGCACATGGCTTTCTACTTGTGTTTGAAGAATAATAAGCTGTGATTTGAGGATCCTAAGCTTTTAATCTAAAAGAACGAGTTGTTGTGTTCTCTTGGAACACAGTTTATGGAGAGAGAAATTACCTAGGGGAATAGTTTCTCTGTGAGTCAGAAATCTTACTAAGTTTTGTACACCAGTTTGCAAGGTAACAGGAGAAAAGATTTTTAGTGGCAGCAATAAATACTGCGCATTTTCAAGAGGGTACCATCTCAACAGATGAATGAAATGGATTAAGCACAGTAGCAGTCTTTGGGGACTCCAGCTGTTTTGTGTTCTAATCCCAATTGGATCATTAGAGAAGTTTGAGCTTGGGCATCAGTAATTGGTGATGTGTACAGTCCCCTGTCACATTAACCCCTTCACTGTGTTATAGGGGCAGGGTAGGAAAAGGGGGCTGCATTTGTCACAGGAAAGCAGGAAGCTGAAAATCCAAACCTCGTTGTTCTTGTGTTCCGAGGAAAGAAGATTTAAAGTCAGAGACAAAAAGTCATGCAAGAGAATTTTATTATAAGCGAAAGAGAGGTGAAAGTAAAGTAAAAGCAGAGTAAGATTCGAGCAGAAAGCACTCTCAAAAGAGAGTGGGCCGTCTCTGAGGAGAGAACGACAAAGGAGACAGTGCTGTCTCCAAATTTATTGCTGTTTTTTGATTTGAAAACTGGGGTCTTCCTTCAGCAGCCATTCCCAGTCAGGTGTTCAGCTCGTCCTTCATGTTGGGTGGTGGAGTTTTTGACCTTAGTTGGTCCTGTCCAGAACTGTCATGGTGGCCATCCTACTTAGTGGGGGGCTTCATCTACAAGTCAATCCTATGTTAATGTGGGCATTGGAGTTAGTAGCAGTCAAAAGTTACCTCAGTGCACCTGTGTTATTAAGGAATACCCCCTTCTGAGCTAGTAAGAGATACCTGGCTTTTAGGTTCATTTCAACTTTTATGGGGCCTGTGACGAGATAGTCCCATAGATGCTTTGTTCTTTTTTTTTTTAAATTTTATTTATTTAGAAATTTATTTGTTGAACAATCAAATAAGCTTCTAATGAAATAATATATTTTTAAATTCTGAAAGTTAGATTTACCCCAAGAGCCCCCCTCAATTACGCACCCTTATCCCTCCCGCCTCCTCTTTCCCAATACATCTCTACAAATGCCTTTGTTCTTGAGGCTTCTCCCTCCCCTTTTGTCTTTGTTTACCCTCAACATTTGTGTACTAATGTTTTTCCACAGCTATCTGCCTTGGCAGTAGCTAAACTTCAAGACTAAACCTGTGGCCTTGTCAAGCATTTCAGTGCTCGCTGATAGCTACTACTTAACACATTTACCGGTGTTATCCTCCAGTGGCCACCCAGAAGCACTGATTTAGTAAACTCCTTACTTAGGCATTCCATCTACCACCTGGTCCCCACATACCTTTCCAGCATTTCATGCTTACAGCTAGTGCTTTCATCAAATCGGACCCTTTCCTGGTTGTGATTTGCTCTTTCTTGCCTCTGTCCTATAATGTTATGGGGACTTTAATTGTACTATCTCATTGTCTTTTGTGATTCCTGGTCCAGATTATACCTTCTTTTGGGGGCTTTTTGTTTTGAGAGTTAATTTTATTTTTTTCATTTGTTTTTTTTTTTCTTCCACTTAGTTGTGTATGTGGTATTGGAGATTGAAAGCAGGTCCTCACACATCCCAGATAATTGCTCTACTGCTGAGCTACCTCTCCAGCCCATTTCAGGGCCATTTTAAAAATGACTTTTCAAGTACCATGAAAGACTACTCTTGACTTTCCTATGGCTTCTGAGCTGTAGCACCTCCTATGGTTTTTTTTTTCTTTTTTGTATTTGTAATAGTTTTTCTCTGTTTCACAGCTATCTATGTGATATTTTCAAGGTCTAGCCCCCATTCCTTGTGAATGTGACATTATTTGGAAACATGGTATTTGTGCATAGTTAAGATGCAGGCATCTAGGGTTAGGGAGGGCCCCAATGCCACAACTAATGTCCTTAAAAGAAGAGGAAATTTTGCACACACAGACAGGAGACCCAGAGTGAAGGCCATGTGACCACGGAGGCAGAGAGTGGAGTGGGGCATGCACACACCTTGGAATGTCCAGGATTGCTGAAAACACCGGAAGCGAGGGAGATGCAAGAAAGGGGTCTCTCTAGAGCCTTGGGTTCAGACCTCCAACTTCAGAATCATGAGAATCAATTCCTGTTATTTTAAGCCACTTGTACGGTACCTTTTTTAAAAAATTAAGAGTTGAGTAGTTTTACAATCATAAATGTGTATAAAGTAAAAATATGATATGCATTTGATCATAAACCATAGTTATCCCCACATTACCCACACCCTAGTCTCTTGATTCTTCTATATTACGCCCCTAACAAATTTAATTATATATTATGTATAATACATATATGTATATATGTATATATTATGTATGTATGTAGTATAATTATATAAATATATATGTATAAGATGGTGAATTTTACATAATTAAATGATTGCATACATAATATTTGACTTCTGGGGGGGGTAAGGAGTATATTACATTGTTGTTTCCCTAGATCCCTCCCTAACTTCCCTCCTCCTCCTATCTTCCTGCCTCTCCCATCTCCCTGCCTCTCCCTTTCCCCTGCCCTACCTCCATGAATATGGTTACCCTAGATTATGTGTTGCTATGCCCATGGGGGATCCAGTACATGACTATCTTTCACCCAAGACTGGGTTTAGTTCCAGCCTCCACAAATGAGTGAAAATATTCAACCCTTGACTCTCTGGGTTTGGCTTACTTTGCTCAGCATGATTTCTTCCATTGCCATTCATTTACCTTCAAAGGCTGCAATAGCATTGTTTCTTTTTTTTTTTTTTAACTTTTTATTTTAATTTTTTAAGAGAGAATGACAGAGAGAGAGAGAGACAGAGAAAATCAACCTTTAATGAGGTTTTCACATGGCTTTTGTTGCTCACTCCAACACTTAGCTGTGTATGTGGGTGCTGGGGTTTGAACCCCTGTACTTGCGCATGCTGGGCAAGCGTCATAACCGCCAAGCTACCGCTCCAGCCCAATAGCATTGTTTCTTTTCTTTTTATTAAAATGAGAAATTTATTTTTTGAACAACCATACAAGTTTTTAACAAAATAATATAAAATGTATATAGATTCTGAAGATTAGATTTACCCCCAAGAGTGCCCCCACCGATTACCCACCCTTAACCCTCCCTTCCCCTTCCCACAATATCTCTAACAATATATTAGGTTGTATAACATTACACCTTATCTGGATTTAACACATGATAATAGACCTCCTTTCTCAATAGCCAGGGTCTAGTTCCAGCCTCCACAGATGAGTGGAGACATTCGACCCTTGGTTCTCTGGGGTATGCTGATTTCACTCAGCATAATTTCTTCTATAGCCATCCATTTACCTTCAAAGGCTGCATGCAATATCATTGTTTCTAATTGCTGTATAAAATTCCATGGTATATATGTACCACAGTTTTTGGATCCATTCATCCAGTGAGGGATATCTGGATTGTTTCGATAATTTAGCAATTGTAAATTGAGCTGCTATGAACATCGATATTGGTGTGTCACTATAATGTGCTGATTCTAAATCCCCTGGAAAAATACCCAGGAGAGGAATAGCAGGATCATATGGTGGGCTCATCCCTAGTTTTTTGAGGATTCTCCACACTGCTTTCCAGAGGGGCTGTACCAGTCTGCAGCTCCACCAACAGTGTGTTAGTGTGCCTATCTCTCCCACAGCCCCTCCAGCATCTACTGTTGTTTATTGTCTTCATTTTTGCCATTCTGTCATGAGGTGATATCTTAATGTAGTTTTCATTTGCATTTCTCTGATTACTAGTGATTTAGAGCACTTACTCATGTATTCATTGGCTTGATCATTGTCCTCAGTTGAGAAGTTTCTATTTAGCTCTTTGGCCCATTTATTAATTGGGTTGTTTGTGTTTTTGTAGTTGAGATTTTTGAGGATTTTGTAAATTCTGGATATGAGGCCTCTGTAAGAGGAATCATAGCCCATGATTCTCTCCATTTCCATAGGAAACCTCTTGACTCTTTTGATTGTTTCCTTGGCAGTACAAAAGCTTTTTAGCTTTATGGCATCCCATTCACTGATTTTTGACTTTACTTCCTTTCACTTTAGGAGACATGTTGAGAAAGTCTTTGCCCGCTCCCAAACGCTGAAATGTTGTTTTCCATCAGTTGCAAGGTAGCTGTTTTAATTCCTAGCTCCTTGATCCATTTTGATTTGATTCTTGTGCAAGCAGAAAGATATGGGTCTAATTTCAACTTTCTGCAAGTGGCTGTCCAGTTTGTCCAGCACCATTTGTTGAAGAGGCTGTCTCTCCTCCATGTAATATTTTGTCCCCCCCCTTTGTCAAAAATCAAATGTTTAAAGGTTTGAGGGTTTCAGGGTTTTCTATTCCATTGGTGGTCTTCTCTATCTTGATACCAGTACCATGCTGTCTTTGTTACTACGGCTCTATAGTATAGTTTTAAATCTGGTATGGCAAAACCGCCTGTTTCATCTTTCTTGCTTAGTAGTGTTTTGGCCATTCTAGGTTTCTTATTGTTCCAAATGAATTTGAGAATTGCTTTTTCTATGTCTGTAAAGAATGATATAGGTATCTTTATAGAGATAGCATTAAATCTATATAGAGCTTTCAGTAGAATGGCCATTTAGCATGGGACATCTTTCCATCTTCTTAGGTCATCTTGGATTTCATTCTTCAATGACCGATAATTTTCATTGTAGAGATCTTTGATTTCCCTTGTAAGATTAATTCCTGGGTATTTTATTTTTTTCGAAGATATTTTGAAGGGGACTGATTTCCTGACTTCTTCATCAGTCCTATTATTATTAGTGTATAGGAAAGCTATTGATTTATGTGTGTTGATCTTGTATCCTGCCACTTTGGTAAATCTGTTTATAAATTCAAGCAGTTTACTGATGGAGTTTTTTGGATCTTCCAGATACAGGATCATGTCATGAGCAAAAAGACAGAGTTTGACTTCCTTTCTTCCTGTTTTTATCCTTTTGATTTCTTTCTCTTACCTAATTGCTCCAGCTAGGGTCTCAAGAACAATATTGAATAAAAGTGGTGAGAGCAGACAGCTTTGTCTTGTTCTCAGTTTTAGTGGAGATAATAGTATTGTTTCTAATAGCTGAGTAGAACTCCATTTTGTGTGTGTGTGTGTGTGTGTGTATGTATATACACACTACAGATTTTGGATCCATTTCCAGTGAGGGGCATCTGGGTTGATTCCGTAATTTAGCTATTGTAAATTGAGCTGCTTTGAACATTGATTTTGCTATGTCACTGTAATGTGCTGATACTAATTCCTCTGGGAAATTACCCAGAAGAGGAATAGCTAGGTTGTATGGTGGATCCATTCCTAAATTTTTGAGGAATCTCCACACTGCTTTCCAGAGTGGCTGTACCAGTCTGCAGTCCCATCAACAGTGTGCTAGTGTTCCTGTCTCCCCACAACCCCTCCAGTATCTGTTACTGTTTGTATTCTTCGTTTTTACCAGTCTGACTGGAGTGAAGTGAAATTTTAATGTAGTTTTGATTTGCATTTCTTTGATTGCCGGTGATTTAGAACACTTTCTCATGTATTCATTGGCTTGCTCAATGTTCTCTGTTGAAAAGTTTCTGTTTAGCTCTCTGGTCCATTTAATGATTAGATTGTTAGTGTTTTTGAAGTTTTTTTTTTTTTGAGTACTTTGCAAATGTTGGATTTTAGTCTCTTGTTGGAGGAATCACAGGCCATGATTATCTCCCATTCTAGAGGTTGTCTCTTGACAATTTTAACCAGTTCCTTGGCTGAGCAGAAGTGTTTTAGTGGTATCCCACTAATTCTTTTTTTAAAAGAGAGAGGGAGAGAGAGAGAGAGAATTCATTTTATTTAGTTTTTCATGTATCTTTCATTGCTCTGAGACTTCGTTGTATATGTGGTTCTGGGGTTTGAACTCGGGTCCTCATGCATGCCAGGCAAGCACTGTAACTGCTGAGCCTCAGCTCCAGCCCCCCACTCATTGTTTTTTTTTTTTTTTTACTTTAATTCTTTCACTTTAGGGGTCTTGTTGAGAAAGTGTTTGCCTACTCCCAAATGCTGGATTGTTGGTCCTATTTTTTCTTCTAGCAGTTGTATGGTAGCTAGCTAGTTTAATTCCTAGTTCCTTGATCCATTTTGATTTGATTTTTGTGCAAGGTGAGAGATGAGGATCTAATTTCAACTTTCTGCAAATGCCTGTCCAGTTTGTCCAGCACCATTTGTTGAATAGGCTGTCATTTATTGTACCTTTTAAAGGCAGCCTTAGGAAACTAGTACAGTGTTTAATCTCTGTTCCTCCCCTGACCCTGTGCTGTAAATTGGTTAAGTGTTTGGATTATATTTTATTCTTCATTATCTCATCATTGCTTGGTTCATTCAGCTGTTGTTTGAAAAAAAATAAGCTCATGGTTATTGAGGAGTAATTGACGAGTAAAATTGACCCTCTTTAGGCTTGCTATTTTTACAAACGTGTAGTCTGTGACCACCACAATTGAGACATAGAGCATTTTCACCAAACCAGAAATTTCCCACATGTACCTTTGCAATTCTTACCTAGCATCCATAGACTTGTGGTTCTTGTCACCTTTGGAATATCTTGTAAGTGGAATCATATGCCTTGTGGCCTTCTGTACCTGGCTTCTTCCTCATTGCATGGGTTAATCATCTGTGCTGTTGCACTGATCAGTGGTTCCTCCTTCACGTGATGTTTTTTAAGTGTCATTGTGTGCTTGCACTGAAGATAGATTAATACACAGGCACAGTATCTACCCTCTTGGGGTTTGTGGATCAAATAGGTAATGATAGAATATGATAAAGTGCCATGATGGCAGCATGGTGTATTGTGAGAGCACAGAGAAGGAACATTTGACTTGTTAGCTTTGAAGGATCATTGATGTTTTCCCAGAGGGACTAATGTTTGAGACCTAAGGACAATTAGGGTCCAAGCAGGTAATAGGAAGGGTGGATATATAGACTTGTACCAGATCATGAGTTGATGTTTAAAAATTTAGTAAGTTGGCAAGCTGGTGGTCAAACCATTGATAACTTAATTTCCAAGTTGGCCATGATGGGTATGTTTACACCACGGATATTATTAAACACATCCCCAACCCGCTAAGGTTTGCCTGCACACCACTGGGTGGATAAGCATTATTGCCAGAAGAGATAATTTAATGCAAGAGTGTGGCATTTTTTAAAGAACTAATATAAATTCAATAGAGTTGTAGTATTAGGGGGAGAATTGAGTCCTGGAGAATTAGGTGGGGCTAGATTGTTTGGGGTGGTGTAAGACATGGTAACAAGCCTTTATGTCCTTTTCTGCTAATTTTCATATGTGTTCCATTTGATTGATCATTCTCATTAGAGGTCATATTTTCCTGCTCCTTTGTATGTCAGGTCATTCTTGCTTGCAGTCAGAAGTTGTTTGGGTACTACATAATTTTGTTTTTCTCTAAGTATTATGTAGTTTTGGTCTGAGGTGCAGTGAAGTTACTTGAAGTGGTGTAATCTTTTCTGGTTTTCCTTTTCAATATTCATTTGGGTGAGACCAGAGCAGTGTTCAGTGTGGAGTCAGTTATCACAACTACAGCAAGACCCTTCTGAGTTCTCTGTTGGATGCCTCATGAATGATGAGGCTTTCCATTCTGGATGGTGGAAACAAGTGCTGTTCTTAGCACTGTTTGTGAATCAAAAACCATTCCTGTAGTCCTCTGGGGTGTTTTCCCCATGGCCTTGGGTGGTTCCTCACTCTCGTGCAGTGATTAGTAGTGTGTTGAGTTCTCAAGGACAGCCTCTCTAGGTCTGCAGAGGTCTCTCTCTGTGAAGCTCTCCTGCAGACGCTAGCTTGCCATCTCTCAACTTAGGGTGTCTGCTGAACTCTGCCTAGTTCCTTATATTGGCACATCAACAGAAAACTCTTTGACCAGTAAGTTGGGGTCGACCTTAGTTGTCTGATGTGTGGTACCTTGAAAGCCATTATTTCTTGCATATTGGTAGAATTTGGGGGTGGTTTCAGGAGGTAGGATAAATTGTGTCCTTGTTAGTCCATTGGCCTAGAAACAGGAGTTGTTACACTACCTGGTACAATCAAAGAGAGGTTTAAATAAGGGATTGGCAAATCAGATATGCAGTTTTAAAAGACAGTTTTGAATATAATATAGAAAATAAGTTGTTCTTTTCTAGTGTAGCTGCTGGGGTCCTGAACATAACATATCAGAGGTAGGCAAACCAGTTAAGACACAGCTACAATAATCCAGTTAGGAAAATTTGGTGACTGATACTGGAGAATTGAGAATGTTGTCTACCAGCCATAATCACATCTTTTTTCCTTTTCTTTTTTTTAAGAGAGAGAGGGACAGTAAGAGGGAGAGAGAGAAAGAGAATCAATTTTATTTAGTTTTTCAAGTGACTTGGTACTTTGACACTTTATTCTGTACATGGTACTGGGGTTCAAACCCACATTCTTGGGCATGCCAGGCAAGTGCTGTAACCACTAAGCCACCACTCCAGCCCCAGAATCACATTCCTTTAAGGAAAACTATTGTTTCAAGATCATGTCACGCCCTTCAAGGTGGCCTGGACTCTCCCTTATCACCAGAACTATCACCCCCTCCCAGCCACCCAGGCATGTAAAACATGGAGACCCTCACAAGGAAAGCTTGCCCAGGGCCCTTCAAAGGATAGTGAACCAATTCAGGGGCAGGGAATTGAGGCAAAAAATAGCACTACTCAATTTTCTTAAAACGTCCAACTCTGGTCTGGAGTGGTGTCTTGGTGGTTACGGCGCTTGCCTGACATGCACAAGTAGACGGGTTCAAACCCCAGCACCACGTACACAACTAAGTGAGCAACGAAGGCCATGTGAAAAACTCAATAAAAATTGATTCACACTCTCTCTCTCTCTCTCTCTCTCTCTCACTGTCCTTCTCTCTTAAAAAAAAAAAATGTCCAACTCTGTGAGCAGCATCATGCAATCCTCTCTCTGAGTTCTGTGCTGACAGTCAGAAGTCAAAAGGTAGACCTGGTCAGGACTCTGGAAACTCCACTGGAACTCCCATAAAACCGGAGGGTGGGAGGGACGCACTGTCTTTTTAGGTGGATTTATTTAAATATGTTTCTCCCTTTGGTAGACATTTAAGTAGAACATTAATTCCACAAGAGGAGGGACTTCGTATAGATTTCTGAATCTCCAGCTTGTAGTCTCCAGTATAGTAGGTGCTTAATACATATTTGTGAAAAGTAGATGAATACATTATAAGTGGAATTGAAAGTAAATGAATAAAGTAGCATACAAAAATAGTATAGTGTATATTTTATTCTTGCACCCAGTAATTCTACTTTAGGGAATATATGTTAAGAATAAAAATTTTGTTTCCCCTGCAATTGTATCTCTATATACTTGTAATAAAAAAAGAAAAAGAATAAAAATTTTGGGGCTGTAGTGGTGGCTCAGCGGTATTGGTTTTACCTGGCATGCATGAGGACCCAGGTTCAAACCCCAGCAACATAAACACAACTAAGTATTGGGGCAATGAAGAGCAGATGAAAAACTAGATAAAGTTGATTCTCTTGCCTTCTCTCTCTTAAAAAAAAATAATAAAAAATTCCTGAACCTTAAGCTTAAGGTTCTTAAGGTTGAAATATGAATCTTGAAGAATCAGTATACAGGGAAAAGATCTGACTTTTACTGTCTGTAGAATTTTAAGAGAAAAAAATCCTATTACCCCAACTGCATACATTAAACCTTTAGTTAGGATTTTTTGTATTATTTGTCAATGCCTTGAGTTTTCTATTATCGAAAGAGAGGAGCAAGATGCTGGCAAAGCCTCAGTGCCTCAGTGTTCAGTAGCCATACCATCCAGGGCAGGTTCCTGCTGGAGCTTTAACAGGGTTCAGTAGCTGCTTCCCAGTTCTCCGCCCCCCCTTTTTTTTTAAGCAGCTACTTAAGAGCTGTTTAAAATGCCAGGTACCAGGGATGTTCCTGTTCCTTCTTCCCATTCTTTCCTATTGGAGAAAACCTGGGAAGGAACTCTGTATCATTGATGGAACACTGTGATCATTCTCCCTTCCACCTGGTTCTTGGATTTATTGTAGTTTTAATCTGAACCAGGAGCAGCTGATGAGGTGCAGCTTAGGAGCCCATGGAGAGTGTGCTACATCCTCTGGTTCCCATCAGCAAGTGTATGAGGGCTCAGGGAGATAGCATCTTCCTGGAGGTACAGATAGCAGTTCTTATTCAGGGAAAAGAATAAAAAGAACAAAACTGAGTTTCTAAAGAATTTATAGTAGATCATTATGCACTGCAAACAGTAGTTCAAAAACAGACAATCCTCAGGAAAATACTTTCTAATATAAGAAAGGGAGATGTTTGCATAAATCTCTTTATATATATAAAAATTTCCTTGGAATGAATTTCTAAAATTTGCTTTTTATTAACAAGGGGAATATTTTAAAGCAGTGGTTTTTGGTAACTATTTCCGGACTCTCTCTCCCTAATTTTTTTTTCTTTTGGTATTAGGGATTGATCTCAGGCTGTTTTACCACTGAGCTACAGCCCCAGAGCTATTTTTTAATTTTTTTTAATTTTTAGACGGGGCCCAGTAGTTGCTTAGGGTTTCACAAAGTTGTAAGCCTGACTTTGAACTTGGCGATCCTTCTGCCTCAGCTTTCCAAGCTCCTGGGATTGCAGCTATTTGCTGTCTCCCCTTTTTTTTGATGATCATGTTCATTGCTCACTGGCTTATAAGTTGGTATTATTCATTTGTCTTGGATAGTGGAGTTATTACAAATTGACATTTGATTCATCTTTAGTTTCTTTTCCTCTTTTTTCATTTTCGAGAACAGTTAAAGAGAAATTCCAGTTGAAGATCTCTGCCACCTTCACTTCCTTCCTACTTGTTCTTATTTGAGGTCCTTGATTTACCAGAAAATTTTGATTACAAGTACTGTGTGTTTTATATTTCTGCCCTTATATTTGTCAAGTTTCATGAAAATAACATTTTTTAACCCTTATTTCTCTGTCCCCTACCCCTTTATGGCACATAGAATACTAATGATCTGTCGGTTCATTCTTAGATTTGTGCATTCATTCATTTGCTCATTCATTCTTCCATGCATAGGTTTACACATTAGTACGTTAAACTCACATTCACTGCATAGTATGAGCCATGCATTGCACTGTCCCAGGAATGTGTGATGAAGTCAGGTATTTGTAAGTGCAGAAATCATCTTGGCTTTGAAGCAGGATGGCATGGAGCCCCACAAAGGTCAGATCACTGCACATCTCTACAACTACTACAAGCACTACAAATTACTAAATAAATAATGTGAATTAACCCTTTACCCTCTAGGGTACAAAAGAAAACTCAGTATGAAGAAACAAAAACCCAGACACTATCCAAGATGCACAGGTATCACCAGAGTAAAACCAGCTTGGCACAGTGAGGGGAACTGGCCTGGACACCGCGGTGGATTAGCTTTACGTGAAGTGTTGCAGAACGCTGGGGTTTGTACCTGTATCACGTCCCCACCCTGCTGATGGAAAGCACATTTGTTCACACGGCAGTTTCACAACCAGCCTTTGTGCCCTGCTTTCAAGTGGTATGTAAGGTTTTATATATATCTTCGTACACTGGAACAAGGTGCCGTAGCTGCTTCATTGTCTCAAAGGACATGACCTGAGAAGATTAAAAACCAGTTTGTTATTTACTCTGATTTTTGACAGGAAGCCTAAACAAAAACCTTTTAAGATTAAACATCATTCTGCATATCATTTGTCCATTTAAATCATAGCTTAGTAGAATAGCATTTTTCAAAATCAATAATAAAAGAAAATCCCATGGGATGAGAAAGAAAGTTGGATCCTGATTCCCCAACTCCACCCCTATGGAGGAACATATTCCACACTCATTGGACTGAATGGGAGAGGGAAGAGGCAGAAAAACAGATCATTTAAGATTTATGTTGATATGTGAGACTGACAAACTCAAGGAACACTATGAACTTCTTTATCTAATATTATTTTAGCATTTTCACTAAGCTCATAGTGTGCCCCAAATAAACAGCAAAACAGACTTCCCAGGCCAACAGTGGGAAGAGTTTTAAAAGATACAGAGCTGCGCTGCTGGATACTTACAGAAATGATCCTGGCATTGGTGGGAGGAAAAGGTCTAATTCTAGTGACTTGGATGAAAAGCTCATCTTTTGGATAGTGTGGTCTTAGAGTTTTAAAATTTAATTCATGTCATTTAAAGTTTTTATAGCACAATAGTCCAAAGGTGTCCATTTTGTGGTTTTGTTCATGGAATAGATTTTGATGTTCTTATTTAGAATTCTGGAAAATATTCAAAATATAAAGTGAATATTTTCTGAAAATGCTTTTTCAAGTATATATAAATTAAATGAATAATCCTTTTTGAATATGTAAGAAGTACATCATATCCAAATTATACCAAGATAGGAAAAAAGAATTCTAAAAATATTTTGTCAATAATATAATAATTATATTAAATAGAAATATTAAATAAATGGCATTGACTATAAATATTATAATATGAAATATTAATATTTGATTATAATTGCATTGTATATGAACATTAATGTACATTTACAATTGTGAAATTTCATTCAAGAGTGTTGTAATTTTCCACCTTTTTTTTCATTACTCCCTCAAATTTTATGTTCTAGTAACACCCTGCTGCCTGCAGATCCCTCTAGTAACTGCATCTTTTCCCTTCTGTTTTAGTTCTGCTTTTGGTTACAATTCCTAGTGTTTTAGCCTGTCTCACTGTATCATCCTTCAAATCAGGCATCACCTCTTCTAGGAAACCTCCCTACCCTGACCCCAGCTTAACTGAATTGTGTGCCCCCATATGATGTGCCCATAAAGGAGTCTTTGTGTGTGACCTTGTGTGCTCTGCAATTGCTCACTTATGTAATCATGGACTCACTAAGGTGGGCACTAATATATTCAATTTTATAATTTCAGCACTTAATAGGAGGTCTGGCTCTTACTAAATTTTTGTCAAATGAATAAACAAGAATCCCATGTAGTTTCATATTTTTGTTCGTATAGGCCTTGACATTTCTTGTGAAGTTTTTGTTGCTGTCATGAGGGATTATTTTTTTCTCTTTACAGATGACTAAGTGCTTATTGCTAGTTTGTGGGAAAGTTATTGAGTTCTTCTTTCTTATCTGCTCTCTGAGAGTGAATTGTGCACAGTTGAGAGATTGCTGATGGTGGTTCTGGTAGGCAGGATGCTACAGGCATTGGACCTGAACTCTTTGATTATTTGTATAATGGTTTCTACCAACTGAGATAACCAGCAAAATCAGCATTTTGGGTGGCAGATAAGTTGTGCATGAAAGACAAAGAAGATGTTGAGTGGAATAACCTTTTTCTAAACTAATCAGCACCGTGAGCGTATGTGTGTATGAGTAAAGTGATAAACAGGAAAAGGCTTTTAAGGCTTTAAGATGGAATTTACCCCCGACACACATACCCATTTCATGTAATCCTTCTTGTTTAGTGTGGGGTCTAAGAACAAAGAGCAGGGATGTGTGTTATTCCCCTGGAATGATAGTAAACAGCATTTATTTTGGCAGAAGGTAAAAAGGTCTTGCATTTTGCTGGAAACTAGACTCTTGCTCCACATTTATCCCAAATCATAATTGAAAAAAATTTTTTTGAAAGATATGTTCTATAAAATTCTAACTTAAGAAGCTTAAGTGCCACAAAAAATTCAATGAAATGACCAGGTGTCAGCTTATGCTTTTGTGAGCGTGCTCCCCACCCTCAGAGCTCACTTTATAACCACCCATATCCTACATAGAACATCCTAACGATTCAGGGGAGTGTTTGCTCTCCCATCTCATACACATTCTCCTTTTTCTCCTTGATAATATAGATACATGGCCACCTGGGAAAAATTTTTTCTTCCCTACTTTATGGCTCAGTAAAACTATATGATGTAATTCTGGCCAAAACAGAAGTAAGTGCAAATGTTCTGCTGTAGTTCATGGAAAACAACAGATGGTACATGACTTTTGCCCCCTTTCCTTCAAATCATTTTCCTTCTGATGTCTGGAATTTGATGGGATAGCAGGGGCTCTGGCCATCATCTTGGGATGTCCAGAAGGACTTCCCCAGGTATAGCGGAGCATGAGCTGGGAGGAGCCTAGGCTCCCATTCCTGCCTTTGACTCAGTTTGGACACCATTGAGCTGACAGAGGTGCAACCTTGTGTGTTGTCTGCCATTGTTTTCCAGTCTTTGTTATATGCATGCAGACCTAATCCTAACCAACATACCATACTCCAGATCAGTTCTAAGATCTTGTACCTTCGTTGTCCATCTGAAGGTTGATCTTTCTATCCTCCTGTTTATTCATCCTTGTCAAATTATTTGCTCTTATCTTGGAGTTCTGTACCAGAGTTTGATGTAGGCCTTCTTCTGAAAATGATCTGAGAAATTACCAGATTGTCTGCAGTGCTACAGGGTTAGCACAGCATATTCACCGACTGCTTGAGTGAAAACAGATTCTAAAAAGCATATGATACTATTACTTCATGATTGTATAATAAATTGACTCCTCAATAAAAAAGGAAAATAGTTAGATTCTAAATTCTAGAATGTCAGCATCATCCTTTTCTCATAAAGCCTAGAACCCTTTTTCTTGTACCTGAGTGTATCTGGCTTTCCCCTCCATGTACCCCATGATTTTAGGATCATTGGGAAGATAGGCACATCCTATCATGTAGAGCTCAATGTGGATTTTAGATGCTCAGGGGCTTTTGGGGCCCCACAGCTGGTGAGAAAGCTAGTTATGAGTCATTGTTAAGCAGGACAAGAGATTTTTATTAATCTCTCTTGTTCTTTTAGCTCAACTTGACTTCTAAAATAACTACTGTAGTAACTTGTATAGTCTTTTTCACAAAGACAGAGTTAGGTGTGCTTTGTTTTAGGTTCAAATTGAAGTGAAGGACAATTTGCTGCTAAAAGGGCTCATTCTTGGAAATAGAGAGTGGTGAGGATTTTCATGTTCTTAGGCTGAACTTAGATCTTCTTTGGATTGATCTGTGTCAGACAACGGACTTAGGATCCACCTTGACCTTCCAAATGTTGCTCTTTCATAGATGAGAAGAAGGGAACTTCAGGGAGGAAAAATGAAACGTTTCATTTTCTGTGGTGGTGTTATGGTGACTGGGATCTCTCTCTTTCTTTGGCTTTGTCAGCCTATGAAATTCATTTGTGATTTCTTAGAGTCTTGTGTCCTGGCTGAGGACATATCCTAAGGGCTGTGGGATAAAGGAGGGTGATCATGATAAAGAGGAGTCAGGAAAATGGAGTTTAGAATGAAGTACTTATCCAGAACTAGTTGACAATCCTCTTGCTTTCTAGAGGTGATTTTCTAAAGGAGGCCACCCGCAAGGATCTGGTTACATTTTTTATAGTTAACACTTCTAATGCCAGGGAGGATATGAGTTATGGAACTTGTCAGTACCAAATTATAGAACTGAGTATTAGGCTTGGGCAGATTTCACAGTTACTCTTCATGTACACCTGGCCTATATACTGTCCAAACACACAGTCTTTTTCTGTGTCCATAAAGATTTTTCCTGGTAGTTTCATCTGAATGCCCCTGGAAGCTGTATAGATCAGTACTTTTGCTTGACTGAAAGCTGTTTTTTTTCCTCCTGGCCGATGGGGCTGAAAGGGTAAGCTTAAAATCTAAAGCAGTGCTATCTGTTGCAAGATGGTAAGCTTTTAGAAGCCATGCTGGTTCTGTGGAATTCTTATCAAGTTTAGTGTCCATGAGACAAATGTTAGATGAGTTTGAGAAGAAGTTAGAGAGCCAGCCCAGGATATTAAAAATACACTGATGGGGTTGGTTTATCTCCTTTATTTCACCAACATTGTCATTATTAGAATAGAGTTTTGTTTGAAAGATTCTTATATCTGGTGGTGGCACATACCTATAATCCCAGTGACTAGGGAGGCTGGGGCAGGAGGATCTCAAGTTAGAGGCTAACCTCAGCAATTTAGTGAGATTCTGTCTCATAAAGAAAACAAAAAACAAGGCTGGGGATGTAGCTCAGTGGTAGAGCACCCCTTTGTTTAATCACCAGTGTGTTCGTGTGTCTCTCATTTTTGTTTTTTCTTAAAGAGAGGACAGTGAGAGAGAAAGAGAATGAATCAATTTTATTGAGTTTTTCACATGGCCTTCATTACTCTGACACATATTTGTGTACGTGGGTGCTGGGGTTTGAATCCGTGTACTTGTGCATGCTGGGCAAGCACTGTAACCACCTAGCCACTGCTCCAGCCCCTCTTTCTCTGATTTTTAAAGCACTATAGTTGTTATTTAAGAAACTCCCTGAGTGGTTTTCTAAAGTGATGGATTCTTAGTTTAGATTTTCCCTGTCTTCAAACATTGTCAATATATCAAACATTATAAAACATTTATTGAGCATTTGTTTTTTGTTTTTTGTTTTTTCTGGAGACTCAGGGAATCCTAACAAACAGTTGAAAGAACTTTGTTAGATGTTAGCATGTTAGTAATACATGCTAAGAACCAAGAGGGTGTGGTGTCCAGCCCTGAGCTGCCCGTGTGGTGTTGGTGAGTCATTGAGCCCCCTCTAGACCTGAGGTTCTTGGTGGTGCTGAAAGAATGAATGACGGGTTAAATTGAATGATGTCCTTTGTCTTGCCTTTGTGATCATGAATATTTTATCCTAAATGTATTCTGAAAAGGTCCCTGTCCTCAGAAAAATTCAGCTTTCCACCCCCCTCCCTTATATTTCTTTTGTTTTGCTCAGTTACAAAAGTAAAATGTGCTTGTTTACAAAGGAAAAGTCTCCTTCAATCCTACCCCCTGAGAGATAGTGTCTTAAATAGGTATATAATTGTCTTGACTCATTTCAATGCATTTAGTGTGTGTGTGTGTGTGTGTGTATCTTATCCATACTATCCTAGAATTTGCTTTTTCATTTACAGTTGAGATAATGGGCATCTTTGTGTCAGTACCTATATATCTACCAAATATTTTAAATATTCTCATAGAATGTCACTTAATTAAATATTGGTTCACCAAGCACATTTTGGTCAAATGGTCAAGTGTTAAGCATACTGGGCTAAAGTTAAAGCCAAATGTCACAGTTGTAGACAGGATTCTTCTGAGATACAAAACAAAAACAAAAACAAAACATTATTTCAAAAATGTTTTGAACTTTTTATTGTGAAATTTTTAGTAGCCAGGTTTAGTTTTAGCAGTATATAGGCCTTCTAATTTCTCACCACTGCCAGCTGTTAGATGGGCCCTGTAGTCACATATCTACCACGAATTTGTGATACCCAGTATACTCAACAGATGCCAATGCTCAACCCTGGTGGGTAGAGGAACAACATACCATTTAATCAGCGCTGCCTGAATTGAGTACTGGTGATGGCAGTGTTGTCCTTCAGCAGTTAAGGTTGCCATCCTCTCAGTAACTGACTAGGTAAAGACTCATCAACCCCTAGACTTATAGGTTTATTTAATGAGCACACTTAGGGTTGCTTCCTATTCTTATGTATTTTTTTTATTTCTAATTTTCTAGTATTTTTCTTGCTTCATACAATTACTTAATTTTTAAACAACTCCCATTTATTTTGGCTGTAGAAATGATCCCAAATTGTCAGTAGATCAATGCAGTTAACTTTCAAAATACAGCAAAAGTGTCTCACTGTCTCCCGCATCTCAGTGTTAATTGTGTGCGCAGCTACTTTCAACGCTGCAGCTGCGATAGAATGATAGGAGGCCTTTGATTGTGTTAGGAAAACATAAGTGCTCATTGTAAATCAGTTTTACTTCCCCCCCTTCTTTTTTTAAAGCTGGTTCTCTAAGTTACCGTCTTAATAATAATCACTGGATTTAGTTGGCCTGGTATTCTTATCTGCAAGGTTGAATATTATGGGATCCAGTTGTTCGTGAAGGCTATTAACGGACTCCATCTTCTCTTCATCTTATTTGAGAAGATCGTGTAAGTACACAAAGGTTCTGCAATCTCTTCTAAGTCCTGAAGTGAGTCATTGGCAGAAGCAGGAAGCAAGTGGTGTCTTCCTCTGTGCTTTCTGTTCGTTACACTGTGCTGTAATGACTTTCCGAACACAGAACTGATGAATACTTACCACTCTTAAGACAGACTTCATGTTTGTTCCTTTGTCAGCAGTTGATTGTCGCTGTTCTAGACCTCTTCAGTCGGATTCCTCATATTAGTATAAGTGACAGGAACTTTTCTGGCAAGAATTCAGCTGGATCAGAAGTGAATGCACTGAGCTGTCTCATTTAAAGGAGATCTCTGATAGTTTATGCACATTCACGTGTCTGCTGTGCTAAGATACAGCAATAGCACATTTGGCAATGCCACTATTCTTTTTGTGCATATTACAATATAATGTAGAAAGAATTTTGGTAACATGTTTCCCAGAAGAACTTTTGGTTCTAGGAATCATGTTTTGAAAAGTCTTAATATGCTTTCATCTTCAATGACAGAATTAGATGGGTTAATATTCTACAGTAGTCATTTTTTAAAAACATTCTTTAGATTGTATTGCTTTGAAGTTTGATTATGGGAAACAATGTGTTTTGGGTTATTTTATTTTTCTCTAACCTTTCCTCTATGTGTATACTTTATTTTGTGTAGATCAAAGAGGAATTGATGACTTCCTGGATGTCATTATGATTTTATAGTTTTTCCTGTCTTCACATTGGATGTGGTAAATAACAAGATCTGTGCATGAAATCTGCAGTATCTTAACCTCTGGATTTTCTGTTGTCTCTTGTTTCTTTTCTTTTACGGTTTGGTTATTTTAGTCTTATCTCCTGGTATGCATGATGTTCTTTAATCAATTTTGAACAGTGTGTGTAAAAATCGTAGAGATAATTTTAGGTTGTCGATATGTCATCTTCCTTTGAAAAGGTTCTACTTTTTGTAGGCAGAATCAGTTTGAGCTGATTCACAGCTGGATCTCAAGAGTTTGGTGAGAGCTGGTCAGTTAGTTCCTAGTTCATTGCTACTTCTAGGGTCCTATCACAACTTCTGTCCCTCCACAGGCCTCACCCACGTTCTGTCTCTCAAGTATAAAATGAACAGAGCTCCCTGCAGCTTCCAGCTTCCTGTGCTCAGTTTTTCAGCCTTTCAGTCTCACTTTTCCTGAGAAGTGACAAATGCCTCAAGGGGAAAGCAGCCCTGTTAGTCTGCCCTCCTCACAAGCTGCTCCTCTCCGTGGGAGCTTTGTTCTTGGCCTTACTTTTTTTATAACTCTGTTGTCTTCAGATTGATTTACAAGCTAGTCAGTCATTGTTAGAATCTGACCTATATTTGAAATTTAATAATCAGATATTAAAAACAATAAACATAGCCTGTCTTATTTGGGTTGCTGAATCTTGTGCCGATTATAAATTGTAATCTTTGAAATCATGATCATTTGCTATGATGATCTTAGCTATCATGACCAAAGAAAACATTGAATAAGACATTTAGCTGGTTAGCCAATTCTAAAAGGTTCTCAAAGATTTTATCAACGTATATTCATTATTTTATAACTTTAATTTATGTATTATATATGTATATATACATGTGTATACACCTTCATTACCAAATAGAGAATGAACAAACAGTAAAGCAGTGAGTTGCTTCACAAAGTTAGGAAAAAAGCAAAAAAGCTGGTGTGTGTGTCTTAGCCATCTTATTTCTTATATTCACTCCCTTTCCTGTTTTTCTGCAGGGGTGCTTTATTCTGATTGATTTGAAGTTTGCTTTCTGCATGTAATATGTACTGTAAATATTGCTAGTGTGCTGTCTTTTGAGTTTATTAATTTGTCTTAAAATATTTTCACTTTTACATATTGTTTTTTTGCGGTATTTAATTTATGCCCCCACCATTTCGAGATAATAAATTCAGGCCTGATTTCTTATAGTGTTATTTTTTTTACATATTTAAATCTTTAATCCATGTAGCATGTTTTTGTGTATGAGAAATGAGATACAGGGATATAGCCCAATTTGTTACGTGACTAGCCAGTTGCTTTAAATACTTAAGTAATTTATTTCTTTGTAGATATCATAGGCTGTTCCTCTGGTATTTGTATATCCATGTACCTGGGTCTCTTTCTAGACATTATTTCATTGATCAATTTTTTTCACCAATGGCTATATTATTCATTGAGGCTTTTGAATGCATTTTATAATGAAATAGACAATTTCTTCACTCTTTTTTCAAAAAAGCATATCTTAGTTTTACATATTTTTAAGATGAATCTGAGTAGTTTGGACATTAACAAATCTTTTGGGGATTTGAATTGAATGTTGAATTTGTAAACTAAAGTAGATAAAATTGGCAACTTTATGTTATTGAGGTTTTCAGCTTTCTTGGGAAAAAATTTTAAACTAGTTTCTTTTAGTGAATGTTTATTTGTGGTTCATTCCTCAAGATTTTGTGTATATTACTGCTATTATGGATGAAATATTTCCTTCTGTTGGGTTTTCCATGTGGATTTTGCTGGAGAGAGCTGTTTATTTTCCCTTTTCACCCATTCCTTTGAGTTTTCCAGGCACTTGAGTATATTTTCTTCAAGTCATCATATTTTTATTATCTTCTTTCCAACAGTGATACATCTGGCTGGCCTTTCAAAAAGACAAGAATGGTATTAGTTTATATCTGTAAGCGTAATCCTTCTGGCTTTCAGTTATTTATATAAGAAGATTGGTATGTTTGTTTATTCAGTTTTAAAGGAGTTGTTGCATTTCACCAGCTCCATTCTTTGCTTTTTTTTCTAACTTGGTGAAACAATTGGCAGCTTTCTTTTTGTGTATTCTTACAGTAATGAAGATATTGCAAGTTCACCTCTTTCCCTGAGGACAATTTTACTCATATCTTATTGGTAGTTTTTTGTTTATTTGTTTGTTTTTTAAAGAGAGTGACAGAGAAAGAATCAGTTTTTATTTAGTTTTGCATGTGGTTTTTGTTATTCCGACACTTCATTGTGTACATGGTGCTGGGGTTTGAACCTGCATCTTCGCGCATGCCAGGCAAGCGCCATACCTGTGGAGCCTCGCTCTAGCCCCTTCTTGGTAGGTTCTTATTAATTTCTTTTTCTTTTTTAAATTTTTTTGTTCCAAGGATTTAACCCAGAGATGCTTAACTACTGAGTTCCATCCCCAGCTCCCCCGCTTTTTATTTTGAGACAGGGTCTCACTAAGTTGCCTAGGGCCTCACTAAATTGCTGAGGCTGGCTTTGAACTTGTACTTTTCCTGTGTCAGCCTCCCAAGCTGCTGGAGCAGCTGAAATTATAGGCATGTGCCACCACATCTGGCTTTTTTTCCCTATATTTTAATTCTATAGCTTCTGATAAAAAGTCCTGCGAGAGTATTTTTAAATTTCTAAATTGTTTTTGTTGTTTTTATTTTTGATTAATTTGTGTTTACTTACTATCACCAGTGCATATGGTTTGTATGACTGGTATATTTAGAATCTGAGTTTTTTGTGGTCTTATTATGGTCCTCAAATTAATGTTGGACATATATTTTGTATTACATGCACACAAAATCAGAATACATAAATACATATATATATATTCACACATACATGACCTTACTAATAATGTGATTCAGAGCCTTTGTATTATAATTTTTTAAGGAGAAAACAATCTTTATTTTTTATATAATTTTTTTATTAAGGAGTTGAGTTGTTGTACAATCATAAATGGGTATAAAGTAACAATAAGATATGCCTTTTATCCTAAAGCATAGTTACCCCCATGTCA
>PVKS010025675.1:0-29581 GCA_004027875.1 Aplodontia rufa | reverse complement strand
TGTGTAATATTCCATGGTATAAATGTACCACAGTTTTTGGATCCATTCTTCCAGTGAGGGACATCGGGGTTGTTTCCATAGCCTAGCAATAGTAAATTGTGCTGCTATGAACATAGATGTTGCTGTGTCACTATAATGTGCTGATTCTAAGTCCCCTGGAAAGATACCCAGGAGTGGAATAGCAGGGTCATATGGTGGACTCATTCCTAGTTTTTTGAGGATTCTCCATACTGCTTTCCAGAGGGGCTGTACCAGTCTGCAGCTCCACCAACAGTGTGTTAGTGTGCCTATCTCTCCACAGCCCCTCCAACATCTATTATTGTTTATTTTCTTCATCTTTGCCATTCTGACTGGCATAAGGTGATATCTTAATGTGGTTTTCATTTGCATTTCTCTGATTACTAGAGATTTAGAGCACTTTCTCATGTATTCATTGGCTTGTATCAACAAGGAATGAGATTTTATCTATAATACTTATTTTTATGCTCATTCTCTGGCCCTTCTCTCACATATCTTCATTTTGTAGTACTTTTTGCTACTATAATTCAATTAATTATCTATTTGGTTTATGGATGCCTATTTTTCCTGCTAGAACATAAGTATATGAAGGCAAGAATCAAGTACATTTTGTTAACCACTGTAGCTCTAGCAGCAAGCATAACATTGAAAGCACAGAAGTTGCTTGACAAAAGCATATTTATTTAATAAGTGAATTAATTGGTAAGTATTAGAGGGAATAAATATGTTTTGTGCAATGCTACTATGGACTTTTGCATTCTTTTAATACAATAAGATGATATTTCAGTATTATTCAATTGCTTTAAAGTTAATCAATTTCAAACAGGAATTGCACCATAGTGGTTCTTTTTTCCTATTTCTTCTGGTCTCATAAACATTTTAAATTTAATAAACCAGTAGGGTTATTTTATAGAGGAAGTTATTATGTTGTCCCTTAGACCACAATTCTTATTCAAATGGAAATTCTTGATTCGTAAAGATAAAAGAAAGATGAAAAATATAGGTTTCTGTCACTTGTTCTCAAGGACCATTTACAAGCCCTCGGGTTTTTGTTTTTTTCCTTTAGCTTTTTAAAGGAAATTTTGACTACTGAAAAGTTCATGTAGAAGAGAGAGAACTGATTGGCCCAGATCAGCTTTCAAGTTGGTAAGAGGACACCAATCAACCTATGAATTGTCACCATTTTCCTGGGACATGGGGGTGGGTTCATACGGTACAAACCATGATTATTATCCCTCAACAAGATGAAAAATATCCCTTCACAGTAGGTAACCAGATTCTGGAATCACTGGTGGAGTCTCATAAATCCTCTGGTTCTCACTTTCTTCACTTGTACGCTAAAGCCAATAAAGTATATTGTTAAAAGTTGTTTATAATGATTAAAGATGCTATATATAAAATGTCTGATGCGCAGTAGGCTCTCAAGTGTCAGTTGGTGTCATTAACCTATGAGATAATAAAAAGGTGCTCTAATTTAGAACATAGAAAAGAAAAAAAAATCTATAATTCCTGTGGGCAAAGAAAGCACACCATGAACTCAAAGAGATTATTTTCTTATAATCCACTCCTCCTTGTGAATTTCTACATTATATCTCCCCTAAAGAAATGGTAGACCAGGCACCATGCCACATGTCTGTAATCTCAGTGACTTGGGAGGTAGTTTAAGGCAAGTCTACAGCAGTTTAGTGAGACCCTGTCTCAAAAAAGAAAAGAAAAGGGATGGAAATGTACACAGGGGTCGTAGCATGCCCCTATATATCCCTCTCTGTCCCCCTACCTTCTCTCCTTACACACACACACACGTACACAATGATCACAGTGAATTGTTCCAGTTAAAATACAAAATATGTCTTTATAAAGATGGTTCAGGTAGAGATAAAATTTTTAAAAAATTGTAAGCAAGAAACAACTGAAAAAATAGCATTTCTCGGGGTGGAGGGAGCTTGAGCTGACTTTCCCTGAAAGGGTTGCCAATCCTTATAGAATTATATTCTGAGTTCTAATGGGCACATGGCACAGGGTTGGGAGGACAGAACATAAAGCTGGTATAAGAGGTGAAATGAAAACCCTACTTAAAGCTGAGATTCCCAAAGGGTAACATCCTCAATCAGTTAGTAGAAAAAAAATCCAACAAGATGCAGAAGTCCTGCCATTCTCAGTCATGGATATAGGTGGATCAGAAAAAAAAGTGGGGGACAGGGCACTGTTCACATTCACTCAACAAATATTCAAGTGCCTATTTTGTATCAGGCACTATTCTACACACTTTAACAAAGATCTCTGCCCTCATAAGAATATCTAATTATGGGGCTGGAGTGGTGGCTTGGTGGTTACCATAACTTGCCTGGTATGCGGGAGTACACGAGTTCAAACCCCAACACCACATACACAATGAAGTTTTGGAGCAACAAAAACCACATGAAAAACTAAAAAATAAAAAATAATTGATTCTCTTTCTCTCTCTCTCATTGTCCCTCTCTCTTTAAAAGAAAAAAAACAATGTCTAATTATAACAAAGCTAATATGACTTAGGGTTAGAAATTTAAATCACTTATTATGAAGCCTAAAAACCTGCAAATTAAAATTTAACATCCAAGCCAAGCATTGTGGTGCAGGCCTGTTATCCCATTGATTTGGGAGACTAAGGCCAGCATCAGCAACTTGGTGAGGCACTGAGCAACTTAGCAAGAATCTTCTCAAAATGAAATATAAAAAAGTCTGGACATGTGGCTCAGTGGTTAAGTGCCACTGGGTTCAATCCCTGATGCCAAAAAGGGGTGGGGTGGGGGGGAGAAAGAAAGAAAGAAAAAAAACTTTAACATCTGTAAGTACTGATTTGGCAGTGCCCCTTGCTTTGCAATGTCCACAAGCCTCTGAGAGAGGAGCAAACGACAATCTCCCATCAAAGAACACACTTTAAACACTAGCTTCAAAGGCTTCTCAAAGACAAAGTTCCAGGAATACACACTGAAAAGGATAAGTGAGTATAAAAGAAAGAAAGAATCAATGGACATTAGAAAATATTTTGAATCAAATATTAATAATAATGCTATCTATATATTATAACTTGAGGGATATAGCTATAGAAGGACTTAGCAGACAATTTAAAACTTTGAGTTCTTAAATTGGAAATGAAAAATAAAACTATGGCACTAAGGTCCAAGCAAAAATGTTAAAGAACAATGGACTATACATACACACACAGTAGGAAGAAGGTGAAAATAAGGGAACCAAAATTAAGTAAGTAGGGAAGGAAAGATATAATTGAGGATCAAAAAACCCAGAAGCTGATTCTTGAACAGACTAATATAAATTATTGACAAAACTCTAATGAGATTAAGAGTGAAACTATAGATTTTTAAATTGGGGGGTTTTATATAGATATTCATTTTATTTTTATTTTTGAACATATAATATTCATACTTATTTATGTAGTATAGTATTATAATTCTTCTATATAGTCATATATACACACAATATTTAATAATTAAATCAAGGTAATTAACATTTCCAGTTCCTCAAATATAGACTACAACAATTAATTATACATTTCAAAATAAACACAGGGAAAGAGTTCAAAGGTTCCCAACACACAAAAATTTATTTTGTGGGTTTTATCATTTTGTTTTGCTTTTTTTAAATAGTGCTGGGGATCAAACCCAAGGCCTCACACATGCTAGGCAAGCATCTTACCACTGAGCTATATCCCTAACCTTCAAATTTAGGGTTTTTAAAGGGAATAATTGGCAATGTAGTCAAGATTATAAAGAAAAGAACATATCATAAAGAGTTTCACAACAAATTTGAAAACTTAATGAAATAGACAAATTTCAAGAAAAAAAATAAACCACAGAAATGACTCAGAAAGGAATAGAAAATAATAGTGTCCCCAAAACATTACAGAAACCGAATTGTATTTAAATATCTACACACATACATACACAACTACCTGGCCTAAATGATTTTATACACAAATTTACCAAAACATTTCAGAAACAAATTATTTCAGTCTTACAAAACTGTTCTGGAAAACTTTTTTAAAAAGTAATCCAAATTCATTTGAGGCTTGTACAATTTTATTCCAAAACTCAACAGTGACATTTCAAAAAGGGCAAATACAGGTAAATCTCACTAATGAATATAGATTTAAAAATTATTAATAAAATATTAGCAAATAAAAGTCATAACTGAGTTGGATTTATTATAGATATGAAAAGTTATTTAAACAATAGGAAATTAGGTTACAGGAGAAGAAGCATACAATCACCTCAAAAAATACATGGAAAAAAGCATTCAATTAAAAAAAGCAATAAATATAAACACTCCTAGAAAAGTAGTAATAAAGGATTTTTTTTTTAATCCAAGAAAGGAATCTAGAAAATAGAATGTGGGCAGAAGGTATTTCTGGGCTTGGTCATAAAACAATCCCTACTAATCCTACATTCTCTCTTCTCCGGTCAGCTGACCAAATGGGAAGATTAGGCACAAGCAGATCACAGGATTAAAGGATACTAATTCCCTAGTCATCCTTAGAGAAGAGCTGCTGGGTGCCATCAACCAGCAGCATCCTCATTTAACTTCATGTAAACAAAAAGTAAATTCTGATTGTCTTAAGACACTAAAATTTGGGGTTGCTTTTCAGCACCTAGTGTCAAATGAATATTTGAGCAGTCCACATCCCTTAAAAACTAACTTCAGTAAATTTTTACCTTCTAGGTTGCAATTGCTCCACTCTCCATATGAGAACTTTCAAAAAATGGTATAAATTGTGGAATGTTCTATGTAATAAAACTGATACATGTGAAGCCCCTGATGTGGGACAGAAAGTGGCTTATTTGAGGCTTTGAAAGAATAGTGATGGCTGGAGTGTCAAAAAAAGAAAAAAAAATTGAACTGAAGAGGTAGGTGATCGTCAGATCACACAAGACCTGATGGCTCTTGCTAAAGATTTTGGATGATGACCTAAGGACAACAGAAAGCCCCTGAAATGATTAAGCAGAAGCACATGACCAGATTCAAACTTTGAAAAGATCACAATAACTACAATATAAATACAAGTGCAGTATGGGTCAACCTATTAGGAGGCTATTAGAGAAATTAACAGAAATATTGAGCTGCCAAGATCAAGATAATCACATGAAGAAACTAGAAAATTATTTAAAAATTAAGGTGGCAAGAACTTCAGGGACTTATCAAAAGGAGAGATGGTATGTATAAAGAGGTATTTTAGGGGCTGGAGCAGTGGCTCAGCGGTTTAGGCGCTTGCCTGGCAAGCACAAGGACGGGTTCAAACCCTAGCACCACGTACACAATTGAGTGTTGGAGCAACTAAGGCCATGTGAAAAGCTAAATAAAGTTGTTTCTCTCTTTCTCTGTCTCACTGTCCCTCTCTCTTTATAAAAAAAAAAAAAAAAGAGGTATTTTAGGTCTTAGAAGGGGTGGGTGATTACAGATAAAGAGACCACTTAGGAAACTACTAAAAATGGATAAGGTTTAAAACGGAGTCTGAATCAAGGTGATGGCAGAGGAAATAGAAGGAAGTGTAGAGATACAAATGACTAAGAGCATTATGAAACGATCCACAGAGCTTCACACACATGTGCAGCACAGTCATGGACAGACTGCTGCTTTTGTGCACTGCGAGCTCCTTTGTGTTCAGCATCTCTTATTCTCTTTTTGATTGCAGCAACCCACACAAATTTAGCACATGGAAGGCTCACAACTCAAATAAATAAAATACTTGACAAGACAGTGGCAGGAACAGAGAGAGGAATTTTTAGTATCACATTCAGAGTTTACAGTGCTCTCTTCATTTTTTTTTTTCTTTTTTGGAGGGCAGAGGAGGTACTTTGTTTTAAATACCCTCATTGAGAACCATCAGAGGTTAGAAGAGATTGGGAGTCATGATGATTAAATGCAATGTAGGATCTGACTGGATTCTGAAACAGAAAAAGGGTACTCATAGGGAAAACTGGAGGAGTTAAATAATGCCTATAGATTACCAAATAGTATTTTATTTGTGTTAACTTCCCAATTTTGATAACTACACTATGCTTATGCTCAATTTCAATGTTACAGAAAGCTGGGTGAAGAATATATAGAAAAACTCTATCACTTTTTAAATCTTTTTTTGTTAAGTCCAAACTATTTCAAAATTTAAAAACTGAAAAAAAAATCCTCACATATAGCAAATTGATATTTTATAGTACTACACTTTGAAAAAGAAGAGAAAAGTTAACATAGAACAAAGAAGAAACATAGAGAAAAGGTCAGTAACTATCTGGGCAATAAATTTCTTTGCAGGGGAGGAGTTGATTAAAAAAATATGGTGTGACTTTAAGTTAGTATGAGACTGTTTTCTTTTACAGTTCATAAATGGCTTCTAAAGGCATTTCAAAAGGACGAGTTCTAAAAATATCTTTTTCAATGACAGCAACGTTGGATTAATATAAAGAGTGGTTACGTTGAAGAATAGCACTCATTTAAATAGTGTACCTTATGGCACATTTATTTTTAAAAATCACTCTTCATTACCTTATGATCACACCTTAGGGTGTTAAAGCAGTTTGTGGACCCTCAGTAAATGAAAGAATAGTTAATTGAAGGCAATAATTTATCATGTCTCCCTAAGCTATTTTACTCAAGAGTTTGAGTTATTTTAATTTCTTCTGTGATGGAAGATCTTCTCATTTTACCTTTTTGGGGTTTTAAACAAATTTATTACTCTTTAGCAGAAATTTGTTTTTCTATGGATAGAAAATGGAAGTATCAAAAGAAACACAATGGAGGCTGGAATGGTTGCTGAGTGGTTACGGCGCTTGCCCAGCATGTGCAAGTACACGGGTTCAAACCCCAGCACCCATGTACATACACAACTAAATGTCAGAGCAACGAAAGTCATGTGAAAAACTCAATAAAAATTGATTTTCTCTGCTCTCTCTCCCATTGACCTTCTTTCTAAAAAGAAAAAAAAAAGGAAAAGAAAAGAAACACCATGAGAACAAAACAGCAGCCTGTTTGCAGTCTATGGTCATCAAGGTCAGGTCTCCTAGGCCATGTGTTGATCTAACAGTATGATATCTAGACCAATACTGAGCATCCAACAGATTGTCACCAGTAGTGGGCATAGCATCTGCAACATTTTATGGAGAATTTATAAATTGGCCTCTTATCTATGAGTTAATATGCTGAGATAGTCACTTATCAGAATTTGTGCTAGAAGACCTTTGAACACATAACCGAAACAATAAAATTAAAAATCATATAAATACATATAAATAATTACTCAAATAGGCACCATGCCCAAGCCTATAACAAAACAGAGGCATATTATTTCTTTATTTTCCTAATAAAGCAGCATGGTTTAGACTATAAGTCCAAGCCTTAGAATCAATGTCTTAATTTCTCTTCCTTTTTGCCACTTCATTTGCTTATGTTTTGCCTATTTTGCTTATAAAACAGATGTAATAACATTGTTGCCTTCCAGAGGACCTATGTAAATTAATAATATAGCTATAAAACATTTTGCAAACATGGAATGCTACATAAATACTAATTACTTGAATATGTTCATTATATTGTCTACTTTGAACCTTAACATTCACTTTTAACTCTACACTTGAGATTTTCCAAGGGGGGAAAACATTCTTCGTCTATGGATTTACAGATTTTTCTTTATGTAAGCAAAGATACAGAAACAGGAAACACACACACACACACACAACAAACCCAAAACAAGGCAGTATTCATGGATGCTCTAAGGCTGCAAACATACAAAATGTGCCTTGGTGATAGTTAATCACATTCATAAAGCATTGGTAGTTGGGAATTCCAACAGAAATGTAGCTATTTACTGAAAGTAGATAATAAAAATAGAGTGTACTTAATATAATGTCATGACTAATGCACTAAAATTTGCATTTTCTTAAGTATTGAGTTCATTATTGACAATTGTGTTCTTCATCTATGAACTGCTTGTTCAAAACTCATCTATTTTTCTTATGAGTTGTCCTTTAATGAATTCACAGAGTTCTTTTTTTTTTTCTTAGAGAGAAGAACAGTGAGAGAGAAAGAGAGAATCAATTTTTCTTGAGTTTTTCACGTGGCTTTCCTTGCTCTGACACTTAGTTGTGTACATGATTGCTGGGGTTTGAACCTGTGTACTTGGCCATGCGTGGCAAGCGCCATAACTGCTGAGCCACTGCTCCAGCCCCCACAGAGTTCTTAATATTTTATGTATATTAACCATCCTGTTATGCATGGGAAATTTTTATTCCAGTTTTCATTATATTATCTTTTACAATTGGGACAATATTGATTCATTTAAGGTATAAATTATACCTTTCCACCAAGAAAGCTAAAAATAACAGATGCAAGTTCTAGGAAGAATATTAATAAACTCAGTAAATCAACTGCAAATATCATAAACATAATATGCCATTCTACTTGATAGCATATAAAATATTTTCAGGCAAAACTTAGACACTGTAGGTCAAAACCTTATGAGATCATAGATCTTGAAGACAGCCAACCTTAAGAACATGTCTTTGTAATCTATGGAAAATACCAACTATATAAGGTAAATATTGCTTCTATGTGGTGAGTTTATTTAATTTATAAGGAAGAAAACAACGACAACATGGCTACGAAGTACACACTATATTTTTAATATCTTATTAACACTCACTTCCTGAGTGTTAATTGCACTGGTTTCAAAAGCATCTGGCAAGTATTGCCTGATACAACCAAAGACTATCTCCTGAGCTGGGAGTCTGGGGAGCTAGCTGCCACTTTTCCCTCTGAATTCTGTACAGATAAAACCAGTCAGGACACAGCTGCAGCCCAGCTGTTGGCTTTGATTTCCTATGGCAGCACTAAAAATAATCACTCAAGCTTGATCACATGATAATTAAATCCAAATTACTACAGCGAAGGCTCACCATGTTAAAAATTAAAGCTGTCAAGAATTCCAAAAGACCATCAACACAAGGAAGTACATTTATGGCTGGGTCATTGTGCATCTCTGCATTTTGTTAGTTCATCTTAGGCCAGGCTGAAAAAAGGGCTGATTGTATCATGGAGGTAAATATTATATCGGTTGGATGAAGGAGAAAAACAAATCATTATGGTCTATTATTGAAATAAAAGCCATTAATAGCAGGTAATCATCACATCAGCATTCAGAAAAACTCTTTCCTCACAACTCAACAGACCATAAGCTCTTCAGGAACAGGGGATGTGCTCACCCATTTTTTTGACATCAGTCCCAGCACAGTGCCCAGCACATTACAAGTGCTCAATAAATGTTTTTTTTTTTTTAATGAATGATAAAGGAGGCTGGGTCAGAATGGATAAAGTAAGTAATACAAATATTTAAATGTCTAGATGACAATGAAATAGGGCTGATGACTTAACTCTTCATGTGATGCAAGGAAAATAAGAAGTAGAATACTCCACATTTCCATAGACTCTTTCTCTTACATCCATGGCTCATGAGATGAGTACCTTGGAACAACCTGCTTGTTAAGAAGAATATCTTTGGTATCTGTCTACTGTAGAGCTGACACAGGAGAACAGGAAAGGAAGCCTTCAGAGAAGTTACCAGAAATAGCTTCAGAATTGAGAAGCAATGTTTGCATCAACACAACCACAGGCAAATCCATAGCTTATGAATGATTATTCATACAGATTATGAATCATATCACTCATAAATTATATCAAAAAAGTGGGCGCAGCAATCAAGATGTACTTGTTTTGCTAGCAATACTCTGGGTAGAGAAAAGACTGGATCCAAATTATGAACTACTGACATTTCAATCTTTTGTTCTTATTTTCAAAGTAAGCATTATAACTGGAGAACTGCGGGATGGAGGTTCCTACGTCTCAGTTTGAAAACATACCCATGCATTTGATTTGCAAGATTAGATCTGGTATCATTTGCCAATTGACTAGAGACCTGGGTTTGGACCCTCCAAGAGCGATGACCAGGGTTCACATTGTAACAAGGTAGGTATGTGGGCGGATGGGAACTAAAGATGAGCATCATGTGACTTCCAATCTTAGTCAAAGGATGTACTGTGGATTTGTATTCTAAATCATAAAAATAAAAAAGGTAATGAGAGAATATCAAGCAAGATCTCAAAGGCAAGCATTATTTCCCAGTGAATAATGGAAGATCATTGTTAAATGCAGTTGAAAACACAATAATTCAATGTAAGGGGAGGCTCCAGAGAATAAAGCTATATGAGTACAACATTATACTAAGATTCCTAACTCTGAGTGCCAACTGAATTTCCTGGATGAGGTTATGTTGTGGATAGATTATGCTTTAATAACAAACCCCCAAAAGCCTTTTTAAAAAATTCCTTTAAAAGCACTTCTATGTATCATATCAAATCTACTGCTGGAAGACCTGGCAGAGATCCTGCTATGAGCCACCATCAAGCAGCAGAGTTAGAAGACAGAAGAGTGAAGTTACTGAGCAGTAAAAGGACCTACAGTAAACCATAGTAATACTTCTCAAATAAGGTGGAGGGACAGAGAGGAGCATCACACAGGTAACAACTTGAGTGCTGGGAAGCACAAAGTACAATCACAAATCAAAGACTTAATGTAATACATATCATCACAGATGACCATCTGCTTTGAATTTGTTACAGGATGTAATTGCTCCCTCCTTGTTGGCAGCCATTTCAGAAGACCTGGGTGGCACCTCTGGCAACCTGCCCAAGGTGGTCCTTCCCCGGGTATATTTTGACAGGAATAGAGGTACTGGGTAAAAGAAGTGGTTTGGTGAATATTACTGGATTTTCAGTTTAACCAAAACCAAAGTACTTAGGATGGCATTGTAGTGAGGCTGTGCTGTATTTACATCTTGGAAAAGGAAGAACTGCCACAGATTTGATACGTGAAAAGGCTTGAAAGCAGACACCTACTCACGAAGAGCAAATAATAATTTAAGATGGATGAATTGAAAAGACATGCAACAGCACAACCACATGACAGCTTTGTGTATGTAAATTTGCTTGCTTTTTCAACCACTGATATCCTGTTTCTGAAAATGTATTCCTAGTCTCTATTCTCCTCTAACAAAACCCAGTTTCTGACAGCTCTTTCCCAAACAGCTGCCTTTCATTTAATTTCATTTAGTGTGTAAGCCGTTTCAAGTTGCATGCACAGGCATACTGTGAAGAATTCATTTTCTCTAGTTTCCTGGTGACAATAAAAGAATTTAATAATAAAAAAGTTGAACTTTGGCCTTGAAATGTTGCTGTCCTGCTGAAATGGTGAGTTATACAAGTGGAAGTGATCCAAAGGTTATTTGGTCCACCCCCTACCATGTAAAAAGAGCCTAAACAGATCCTTTCATGTAATTATCTTACTTGTCTTTTTAAAATCTTGTAAAAAAAATTCCACATTCTCACTAAATAAATTTGGTCCAGATCTTGATAATTTGAAAAATGAACTTCCCTAGGGATAAGTGCAGAGTTGGGGAGGGGGCAGTAAGGGAGGGAAACAGATTTAAGACTCACAAATGGAAACAAGTCAGATAACTGAATTTAAAAACTAGTTTGATCCTAGAATACATATATAGAACAAAAGAAGACTTTGGTAAAGGAAACCAAGTTCTTGAAAGAGAAAGACATAATACTGTATAATAGTTTAGATAATGGGCTTCAGGGTTTAGTAACCATACATGTAAATTCTACTAATCATTCACTTATCTTCAAAATGAGTATTAGCAACATTTCTTGGGTGCTTATTATATTTCAGGCACTAATCTGAGTACCTTCCATATATTAATTAACATGGATAATTAAATAATAGAGTTGTATAGATTAAATAATGTTCTCAAAGGGTTTGTCAAAGTTCTTGTGTTCAACAACTACTAAAAATTATTATTCCCATTTCTGTCCATGAAAAACCAAAGTTTCACCAATAAGACTTTGGATGCAAAGACTCGAAAAAAATCAGAAAACAAAACTAAAATAAAAAATGCTGCTTTGCTCCTTCCCTGCTTCCCTTTCATCCAATGCAAGAAACTACCTCAGCTAGACCTGAGAAAGAAAGAAGATTCCATTTTGTTTCTTACCTAAGTAATAATGGTAAGAAGAGGAAATTCAGGCTGGAGCGGTGACTCGGCAGTTATGGTGCTTGCCTGGCATGCATGAGGATGCGGGTTTGAATCCTAGCATCACGTACATAGCAAAGTGTTGGAGCAAGGAAAGCCACATGAAAAACTAAAAATTTTTTGATTCTCTCTTTCTCTCTCTCACTATCCCTCTCTCTCTCTTTTGTCCCTCTCTCTTTAAAAAATTATGAAATAGTATGAACACCTTTCAATTTCTTTCATCATGGTTAATCACCTCACCCTCTACTTCTTCCCACACATCTTGTGCTCAACAGACCATCTCTCAGTTTCCAGCCCACCAGGATCTTGAATGCCATACTATGTTTCAAACAACAGCCTGTGCTGCCTCTTGTAGACAACTGTCTCTATCTTAAATTTTTACTTTTCACAGAAGATATGCTAAACTTACTTTTCCAATTCCCTAGTAATTCCTCAATGTGATGGTCTTTGGAAATGGCAGATGTCACGTCTAGTTATGAACTTCAATGGAATTTGGGCCTAGATTCTCCAGCCTACTGACAGTACATAAGTACATATAAGTCTCAGCATCTCTCCAGGCAACAGAACCACACTTCTCTTTGGATCTTTCTATGTTCAGTTTAACCACAACTTAAACTCAAGTAGGATATAACAAGGGTCACTCTAAAATCATTTATCCAAGAGATTTTTCTCTAGTTTGACAAAGTAGAAAACAATGGCGTGCTGCATATTGAGGGTGAATATACTGAGATACTAGAGAAAAACAAATGAGAAAACTGAATTAACCCATCAATGAAAACGTTATAAAAGCACAATTTTCCTGGCAGTTAAAACTAGTAAATAAAATGAGTTATCTCTTTAACTGGCTTTTAAAAATTACTTAAGATCATCAATTGCCAAAGCATTCTGCTAGGAAGAAGCGGGTGAGATAGCTCAAGATTTCCTTGAACCTCAAGATGGTATGATAAAAATTTCCCAGCATTAAACCATATTGTTTTTAGAAACTCACATGAACAAATAGCCATTATGTAAGATACCTACTCCCATCATGTTTAAAAGCTGAATAATCTATTGTGGTTTAAGTAAAATGGATTATCTATTCATCTAGGTTCAAAACTGCTTTGAAGACTATAAGATAATTTTTTTCAAAATATGTTATCTCATCATGGTGCCACTGGAAACAACTGCAAGGTTAACCAAGGATTAAGGGAGCTAAATTGGAGGTTTCTCTCACTTGAATTGGGCAGAATGACTAAGAGACAAAGAGGAAAAGTTGCTGGAGAGTAGGACCAATGTGTCGGTGATTCAAATTAACTATCTAAATGTGGCTAGAAACTAAAGCTCTGTTACAGACTTCTCTCCAAGTTTACCAAGGGCTTGGCAGGTGTTGGTTGCAGGGACACTAGGCATTCAGTTTGTCCCACCTACTTTGAAAGGGAGACTAGAAATGGAGTTGGTGTTCCATGCCTGTGTCAATAACCCCCTCGTGCCAACTCTTTCCCCTTCAGCCACACATTTCCATCCCTAAGAAGAATGCCTGGGTCAATTATCACATCCAGAATCACGGCTCCTTGTTGTCTATGTTCCAGGCCCCCAAACAACTTGTTTCTTTATCCAATCACCCTGAATAAGAAGGAAATACAGCAGAGGAGCCCTAGTCACACCTCTGAGGAAATGAAGAGGGGGAGGCGGACAGAAAAGAACCATCTCCCAGCAAAGATTTTATCTTCTTTTTCTACCGAGTTCCTTATTTCCCTCAGAAAACTTTGCTTCCTGTTATATAATACTTCGGGTAGGACACTCATACTTATCACCAGCACCACACCAGAACACTCAAGAAATAAAACTTATTTGAATCCTATGTTTACAAAAGAAAAAGGCACACACAAATTCAAACCGTAAGCTGAGCTCACAGCCACATTATAAAAGTCATATTGAACCTGCCTGCATTTTATCAAACTGTGAATCAGTTCTACACTGACCCCCCAAGACTCCTGTGCTCTGGCCAGGGAGCATTTCAAATGTGTGATCATCAAGTGCCATGAATAACAGAAAATTCAGGAAAAGCAGTTTCTAAATCAAATCCGTGCTCTTGAAAATAAACACATTTCCAAATGATGTAATTACAACAATATGTCACTTTTGGTTTGAAAATTAATATAACATTATTAATTTTTTAAAAAGAGATCAAGAAAGAAATATGATAAGATATTGTACTGAATTAGTTTTTGCCTGTATGTAATGAGGCAAGCTGGTGTAAAGAAAGGCAATAGAAAAATACATATAAAAACACAGAAAATTTTAAGTCCTCATAGACAATAAAGGTCTAAATTATTGAAGTGAAATAATTCAGACACAAATAATTGAAGTGGTAGACTGAATTCAAACCCCCAAGTCAAAGTTATAGGTATTTTTAAATATATGTAAGTTTTATTGAGATATAACCACAAAACATAAAATTCACCCTTTTAAACTATATAATTCAATATTTTAGTATACCAATAGATATTTGCAACCATTGCTAATATCTAATTCCAGAAAATTTTCATTTCTCTAAAAAGAATCCACAAATCCATTTGTAAGTCACTCTCCATCCCTCCCTCTCTCCAGATTCTGGCATTTACTAACCTACTTTCTATTTCTACAAAATGGCCTATTCTGGATATTTCATATAAATGGAATTATATGATATGTAGCTGTTTGTGATTAGCATCTTTCATTTAATATAGCATTCATGTTAAAACATGTATCAGTACTATATTCCTTTCATTACTACATAATATTCCATTGTATGGATCTACCACACCTTATTCATTCATCAGATGATAGACATTTTGGTGCTATTTTTTTGGCTATGATGAATAATACTGCTATGAATATGAACAAGTTTTTGTGTTGCATGTTTTCAATTCTCCTGGACATAAACTTGGGTATGAAATTACTGGGTTGCACAGTAATTCATTACGATGTTCTGAAGAATAACAAGCTTTTCCAAAGTGACTTCACCTTTCTGAATTCCCACTAGCAATTTATGAGTGTTCCAGTTTCTATACATCCTCATCAATGTTTGTTATTGTGTGTCTTTTTTATTGTAACCATGCTAGTGGTAAAAAGTGGTATCTTATTGTGGTTTTGATTTGTATTCTGCAAATGGCTAATGTTACTGAGCATCTTTTTGCGTGCTTATTGGTCATTTCTATATCTTTTCTGGGAAAATATCTATTTAAATTTTTTACCTGTTTTCTATTGGGTTTTTGTCTTTTCATTTTTGTGTTAGAAGAATTCTTTTTATATTTGCTCTATACTAGACATTTATCAGATGTGAAAATTACAATTATTTTCTTCCATTCTATTAATATTTTAATTTAATTCTATTAAATTTAATCTTTCAATTTTTTGATGGGGAACTATGAAACACAAAAATTAATTCTGATGAAGTAAAATTTGTTTATTTTTACTTTGATTGCTTTTTGTCATAACTATGAAACCATTAGCTACTTCAATTCATGAAGAATTATATCTATACTTTCTTCTAACATTTTTTGTAACTTTAGATCTCACATTTGGGTGTCTGATCAATTTGGAACATGGTGTGAAGTAGGAGTTTAACTTCATTCTTTTACATGTGACTGACTAATTTTCCCAATATTATTTGTTGAAGAGACTACTCTTTGCCCCATTCAATGATCTTGGCATCTCATCAAAAATCAATTGGCCATAAATAAAAGATTTTACATCTCACTCACAATTCTAATCCACTGATCTTCTTTTCATCCTATGTCAGTACCGCACTGTCTAGATTACTGCAGCTTTGTAGTACAGTTTGAAATTGAAAAGTATGAGTCCTGTAATTTTATTATTTTTTTCTGTCTTAAGATTATTATAAAACAAATTCAAACTAAAACTTTATGACTGATAGTGTATGCAACGCTAGAAAATGTTCTGTCTTCAACTGCAGATTTCTCATCTATAAAATTAAGACATCTAATTTGAGGGCATTATGTTGATTAGAAACAATATATGTGTCTTAAGGGCCAACACTTTGTTAGACTCTATTGTATCTCTAGCCCTCAGGGTTAATGTTTTCTGCCTAAAAGGAACTCAATGGATATTAGTTAAATGAATTAGCAAAACGTCTAGAGGAATATCTAGAAAAAGAGCTCGATAAACCACAGCAATAGTTATCATCAACATCATTCATCATGATATTATTGACTTTGGCATAAATAACATCATATTCCAATGAAATATTAAATAAACTGAGCCAATTTTCATGTAATCCCAACTACTTTGGAGACAGAGACAGAAGGATGGCAAGTTGGAAGCCAGACTGGACAACTTAACAAGACCCTGTCTCTAAATAAAAATAAAAAGGGTCGGGATGAAGCTCAGTTGTAGAGTATTTATTTGCCTGTGTACGTACGTACACACACACACACACACACACACACACACACAAAGTAGCTGAATTATAATGATACCATACTCTGAAAGGAATGGCAATATAAACAAATTTAGTCAGAGACACTGTAAATCAGAAAAGAATAACAAACTTTAACAATTCAAATATGGCACAAATATTGCAGTGCATCTTTAAACTGACATTTGTTTTCTTAATATTGTTGAACATGGGAAAGGCTACAAAACATTGTGCCGCATGGGAGGAATATTCAAGGATTGACAGAACAATTGGGATGGAGCAGGGAGAAAACTACTGTCTATTTTATAGTGATTATAATAGTATATTAATAACACTAGGAAGGTACTCTATTTTTAAAAAAATAGAATGAAATGCTTTTTGTTTTCTTATCTTCTGTAAATTTCCTTAAGGTCATTTTTTATTGAGAAATTTATTATTGAACAACCATACACGTTCTTAACAAAATAATATAAAATGTGTATAGATTCTGGATATTAGATTTACCCCCAGGAGTGCCCCCCCACAATCACCCACCCTTATCCCTCCCCTTCCCCTTCCCACAATATCTCTAAAAAAGTATTAGGTTGTATAACATTACACCTTATCTGGATTTAACACCTGATAATAGACCACCTTTCTCAATGGCCAGGATCTAGATCCAGCCTCCACAGATGAGTGAAGACATTCTACCCTTGGTTCTCTGGGTTAAGCTGATTTTACTCAGGATAATTTCCTCCATAGCCATCCATTTACCTTCAAAGGCTGCAATATCATTGTTTTTAATTGCTGTGTAAAATTCCATGGTATATACGTACCACAGTTTTTGGATCCATTCATCCAGTGAGGGACATCTGGCTTGTTTCCACAATCTAATAATAGTAAATTGAGCTGCTATGAACATAGATATTGCTGTGTCACTATAATGTGCTGATTATAAATCCCCTGGAAAGATACCCAGGAGTGGAATAGCAGGGTCAAATGGTGGGCTCATCCCTAGTTTTTTGAGGATTCTCCACACTGCTTTCCAGAGGAGCTGTACCAGTCTGCAGCTCCACCAACAGTGTGTTAGTATGCCTATCTCTCCACAGCCCCTCCAGCATCTATTATTGTTTATTTTCTTCATTTTTGCCATTGTGACTGGCATAAGGTGATATCTTAATGTAGTTTTCATTTGCATTTCTCTGCTTACTAGCGATTTAGAGCACTTTCTCATGTATTCATTGGCATGATCAGTGTCCTCTGTTGAGAAGTTTCTATTTAGCTCTTTGGCCCATTTATTAATTGGGTTGTCTGTTCATTTTTGTAAAAGAAGAAAGGAGGCATGGCTCAGTGGCACACACCTGACACCCCAGCTACTTAGGAGGCTGAGGCAGGAAGAGCACAAATTTGAGGCTAACAACTTAGACCCTTCTCAATATAATAATAAGGGCAGGGAGTGAAGCTCAGAAGTAAAGCACCCCTGGGTTCAATCTCTGATACCAGAAAAAAAAAAAAAAAGGTGGAGGATGGGGAAGAAAGAGAGAGGGAAGGGGAGGTGGAGGCCATAAATATGCCTGGCAAGAAGCATCTAGTTCTTGGGATCCTATAATTTCCCAAATCTTCATAGAAGCAGCCACAAAAAAAAAAAAAAAAAAAAAAAAGGAGCATTGTTTTTACTAATGCTAAAACCAAAATTCAAGTTCAGTTACCATATGTGGACTCTGAAAATGCCTTTGGATGTTTCATCAGATTGCTTTTTCATTGCCTAAAGTTTTATCCTCTAAAAAGATTAAGAAGGAACTACTGTTATGCATTTAAGACACAGGAAAAATTCTCTGAAACACTCTAAACTTGGCACTAGTCATTACTAATTGGTTTTAAAAATCAATTTTCCACAACTATTTTATTTCTGTAATCACAAAGGAAGATAATATTGTCACAGATAGGATCAGTCCTTTTGGAAAATTAAAAAAATTAGAAGCTGACAACAACAAGAAGCAGCAGCAGCAGCTAAATAACCCTGTCACTTCCATTGCTAAAGCTTGCTTCTATGCGTTTAAAGACATTTCTTTCCACCAAACAAAAGGGGTTGCTGTAATTAATGGACAGAATTTAAAGTAACTTTCCACAATAAAAGCAAAAGCAAATAATACTTTAAGGTTAAATATGTCGAGTCTGAAATGAAACTCCAAACACTGTCATCCTGGCATGCATTTTGTACTGATTTGAACGTCTCTTTTGTCTTTTAAAAATAATAATAAAACCAATCTTTTTGAAATTTTTAAACAATGCATGAATTTTTTTAAAAATAAGCAATCAAATGCCTGTCATGTGTTAAGTCCTGGGTTTAATCCCTAGCACTGGGGGGCAGGGGGACAATCACAAGTATAAATGTAAAATTTTTCTCTCCCTGACTTATAGAACTATAGTCCTAGTCCCCCAAAGAAACCACTGTTTCTTATTAATAACTTGAAGTTTTCCATGTATAGTCAAGTATAACCAGTCACACATATACAAAAGAAACTGAAATTCTACAGTTAACAAGTATGAATTATCTCCTTTAATATAAAATAAAACTATGAACTTATCTAAATTTTATTTTACTGTCAGTGTCTAACTATAACAGAGTATTTAAGAGAACCAAAGAGCTACAAACAATGGTGGGGATTTTACCAGTCCCCTTTCTTTACAGGTCAGGAAAATAATGCTCAGTTAATTAGGTAAGTTGTCCAAAACTGGCCACTATACGAACTATTCTTAACTTATCACTTGAAGCTGAGTATTTATTTCTTGTACAATTTAAAGATATTGCTATTTCCTAATAGACCTTATAACACCTTTCTCAATATGAAAAAAATCCTGAAATTTAAAGAAAAGAAGTTATAAACTATTAAAGTATCTTCCTCTATTTATCTGTGACTTCACTGAGTGGGGAGAAGGGTTTATTTGGTTTCATTCAGAACAATAGTTCTGCTTCCTGGGCAGACTCAAATGTCATATTCATATCTGTATTGTTAAGTAAACAAGTAAAAATAAAACAAAACCTTAAGAATTCAGCTAATTCCTATAAAATCACAAATCTTTTTTTTTTCAAGTTGAGCACCTATAAATTCCAAGAGTTCACAAGCCCCAACCTGTATCCTGTATAATAAATGAATAGCTCATTAAGAAGCTTGAGAGGGAAAGTTCTCAGTTTTATCAGAAGTGAATAAAATCTATGGTGGATTTCTTGCAATTCACTTTCAAGAATCATGTGGGCCAACATTCACCCAGTTGGTATGAGAACAGAGACATGATGTCAACAGCGTCTAGAGATAACCCTGTTCCAAAGCAGCTGTTTGGTGAGGCTCCTGGGTGATGAAAAGTGCTGCCTGGAGTGACTGCTAGGAGAACACTAGCAGAGTGGGCAGATTAGATAACACAGCTCTTAGACACAAAATGCCGTTCAGGTCACACCATGTCACCCCAGGCCTATCTGCTAAGTACTTTGTTTTTCAGTTGACCTGCTTTTTTTAATTGGTCACAACAATATTTATTAGTGTGGGGGTGTTCCGGAACTTTAGACAATAAAAGGCATTGCTCAAACAACCTACCATGCTTCAGTTATTTATAAAACAATCAAAATGCACCTAGAAACAGTTGTTTGCCTTCCTTCATATCTTTGCACAGTTCTCTAGAAGCCAGGATTGTTATTCTCCATTATCTATTATATGATCTCTTTCTAATTCTTGAAACCTCTCAAAATCACACAGAAATAGAAACTGCCCCTTAAGCCTGGCCTGGCATGAAATACTAAAACTTCTGTAGGCTGTTAGCAGTAAAAATGCCAAATAAAAATCTCCCGGATACACTCTTTCACTCTGTATATGTTGCTACCTTGAGTTTCTGGGATTTGTCTCCAACATAAACATACTAGTGTCACATTGAAGGAGGTTACCTCAGCCCTTCTGAAAACTGTGACTGGGTGAGCTCTATTTCCTAAAACAAACATAACAGGAGGGTGGCTCCCTGCAAACCACAGCCCTAATACTGACAAATGCCAACCAGCGCTTCTAAAAGGAGACAAAATATCTCAACCTGCAAAATTCCCTGTGCCTTTACAGGAGTTTTCATCTATAAAGCACTTTTGTTTGGGGATTTATTTGATCCTGATGCCTTTTTAAAAATTAATTTTCTTGAAAATATTGTTTGCTCCCTGTCTAAAGTGATGTGTCCGAAGCAATCAACATGTTTTCCTCTCTTTTGCTGTCAGGGATGGGACTTGTTTTTTTTTGAACAACCATACAAGTTTTTAACAAAATAATATAAAATGTGTATATATTCTGGATATTGCAATTACCCCCACGAGTGCCCCCCTCCAATTACCCTCCCTTATCCCACCTTTCCCCTTCCCACTATATCTCTAAAAAAAGTATTAGGTTGTAAAGCATTACATCTTCTCTGGATTTAACACATGCTAATAGACCAACTTTCTCACTATCCCCACCTCCACAGATGAGTGGAGACAATCGACCCTTAGATCTCTGGGTTAAGCTGATTTTACTCATCATGATCTCTTCCATAGCCATCCACTTACTTTCAAAGGCTGCAATATCATTGTTTCTAATTGCTGTGTAATATTCCATGGTATAAATGTACCACAGTTTTTGGATCCATTCTTACAGTGAGGGACATCGGGGTTGTTTCCATAACCTAGCAATAGTAAATTGAGCTGCTATGAACATCGATATTGCTGTGTCACTGTAATGTGCTGATTCTAAGTCCCCTGGAAAGATACCCAGGAGTGGAATAGCAGGGTCATATGGTGGACTCATCCCTAATTTTTTAAGGATTCTCCATATTGCTTTCCAGAGGGGCTGTACCAGTCTGCAGCTCCACCAGCAGTGTGTTAGTGTGCCTATCTCTCCACAGCCCCTCCAGCATCTATTATTGTTTATTTTTTTCATCTTTGCCATTCTGACTGGTGTAAGGTGATATCTTAATGTGGTTTTCATTTGCATTTCTCTGATTACTAGTGATTTAGAGCACTTTCTCATGTATTCATTGGCTTGATCAATGTCCTCTGGTGAGAAGTCTCTAATTAGCTCTTTGGCCCATTTATCAATTGGGCTGTTGGTGTTTTTGTAGTTGACATTTTTGAGGATTTTATAGATTCTGGGTTAAGCTGATTTTACTCATCATGATCTCTTCCATAGCCATTCATTTACCTTCGAAGGCTGCAATATCATTGTTTCTAATTGCTGTGTAATATTCCATGGTATAAATGTACCACGGAGGGACTTGTTCTTATTCAGTCTCTCTAATGAAACCTACAGAAAATTTCTTCCCCTTCCACATCAATGCATACCACAATGTTAAATTCACTTTGCACAATAAAGACAATGAGAAATGGTGTGTTGTGGAGACAGACATAAAACATTGGAACAACAGTCACAGCAACCGACAATATATTCAGAGGAGAAGGAGTTTTAAAATCTGTTATTATTACCATATAATCCAATACCTTATACCTAATCAAAATCTTTGGTTTTGGTTTTTACCTTCTGGTTCCCTGCCTTTGGATCATTTCATTTTATTTTATCACTCTCCTTTCCCCAGCAGGAAAACAAACAAACAAACAAACCAAAAAAAAAAACAAAAAACAAAAAACCCAGCAAATTGAAAACATGGTAATTTCCTAGTTTCTCATAAAAAATTTGATGGAAACATAGATTGAAACTATTTTGGTGACTCATGAGGTTTTGAATTATACAGGGAATTCTCTTAATTCTTTTATAAAGAATTCTTTATAAGTCAATAAAATAAACTGCTGTAGCTGTCTTCACCGTGTCTAATACTGATGAGCTCTAAGCAGGTCAAAAGACATGGCTTTGTATGGGAAAAAAGTAAGGAGTCAAAAGCTGCAGGCAGTCCCTGAATTCCCATTTGCTAGTTGAATGCTCCTAAGCAAACTACTCACCCTCTCTGGGCTTCAGTTTGCTCGCTGAAAAATGGTGGAGCGTAGGCCAAATGATCTCTAAGCCTCTATGAATCTATGAAAATACATTTAGTCAATTAAATATCTATAGCCCTTTTGAGGTAAGTTTATCAAGTAAAACTTTTTTTTTTAAGAGAGAAGGACAGTGAGAGAGAGAGAGAGAGAGAGAGAGAGAGAGAGGGTGGGGGAGAGGGAGAGAGAGAGAGAGAGACAGAGAGAATCAATTTTTATTGAGTTTTCCACATGGTCTTTGTTGCTCAGACACTTAGTTGTATACATGGGTGCTGAGGTTTGAACCTGTGTACTTGCACATGCTGGGCAAGCGCCATAACCATTGAGCCACCACTCCAGCCCCTATCAAGTAAAACTTAATCATAACAGTTGTTTGTTTTTGTGGTAACTGGAGATGGAACCTAGGGCTTAATGAGCGCTGGGCAAGTGTACTACCACTGAGCCACAGCCTCAGCCCCATAAAGATTTTTTCTTTCTAAATAAGGCACAATGAAGGGAAGAGAGACCAGAGATCATACTTAGTAATTAAGAGTAGCCAAGTACCCTCTGTCCTCAAGGCACCATTCTGAACTTCAGATAGGGACCATGCTAAAACTCCAAAAATCTTCCCCCCAAAAGTATAGACTTTGAAAATTAAACCTCTGTGCAACATGCAGAGATTTTACTTGCTCAAAGGCAAATGAGTGTTGGACATGATTTATAAAAATAGTTTTTAAAGCCATTTTTTCTAATAAAGAATTCTATGTTTGACCATGTTTCGCTCTACAATTGAAGTCTTTGGAAACACACTTCTGTCTTCTTTTCCCATCAAACTCCCACACTTTTATGTGTGTAATCTGTTCCAAGCAAGAGCGAAGTCATAAAACAAGAGTGACCAGGAAGAAAGTCAAAGAGAACGGCCCTCTGAAACTTCAGCTCCAGGCCAGGTCCTCCCTCTCACCCTGTGCTCCTCTCATAAAATGCGTATTTATTTATCTTTGATTCTCCTATGGTGCCTGGAGAAGCCTGTCAAGTGAGCTGCCACCTTCCAGATTTAGTCGGTTTCCCTCAGTTGTTTGGCAGCTCTCAACGCAGAAACCAGAAACTCTTCTGCTCGATTGGACGTTTTCAGTACGAGAGCTGGCATAGCCTCACACGCATTTCATCTAAGCGGAACAATAACAATATTAAGTTCCCTCCCATCACAATGGCCCTAGTGTTATTTGGTTGAGTTGTCACTCCACCTGTCAGCTGCCACCGGAGGACAACGAATTTGCAAATTTACACAGTTTTCTTAGGAATTTTCTTTCTTTATTTTTTCCCCCCTTCTCCTTCTCCTCCCCTCTGCCCCTGCTCTCTTACTTGGGATTCTACATTCCTGTTGCTCCTACTCAAGGACATGAGAGCTTATTCAAACACAGTTTTTACACCTTAGGAAGGGCACTCTGCTTACAAATGAGAAACTGCCATGGCACACACTTAACTGCAGTAAACCGGTGACAGAACAAAGAATACCATCTAAAACTGTGATTTCTTTTTGTTACTGAAGTAAAAAGGTCTAAGATGATTTCACTTGGGGTCCTAGGCTGGGTTGAGAGGTTAAGAAAAGGAAACTGACAGCATCTACATCTAGTTACAATGAGGGAATTTTATACACATCCACAACCTGAGCCAAATCTCAAAGACATGAAAACCCACGACAATTTCACACTGAGCATCATGACTAAATATGAAGAGGTTGGGGATAGTTCCCAGCATTAGAAGTCTCAAACCAATATGAATCCCTGGGTCCTTCTCCACAGGGAGGAGGGACTACCCCATGCTGGGATTGTCCAACTTCAGAAAATTTAGCAATTAAAGAAAGCAGGGGTTTTGTATCATGGGATATAATACTGATAAAGAACAGACTGTGTAATTAAATAAACAAAGCTGATCTTTTACAGTCTTATCCACTGCTGTCTCCAGAGTCCTACAACAAGGTCTGGTACGTAACAAGTATGCAAAAATGTTATTCTCTGCCCAGGACCATTCCTCCAACACCACCACCAAGCACATGGCTCCTCCCTCACTTCACTCAGTTCTCTGTTTAAATTTTTTCTCCTCTTCAGACATCTCTTCACTGCATGCTTCGGAATTTCCTTTTCCTTTCTCAGTTTCCTCAACACACTTAATGTTACCCAGCATTGTATGTCTGTTTTCTTACTTTTTGATTTTCTAGTGCTCGGGATGGAATCCAGTGTCTCACATATGCAAAGCATGTGCTCCACCACCATTTGCTTCACTTTTAATTGCCTGAGCAGGTACGGTTTTGTTCTCCAACCTCTCAAACAATATATGGCACATAATAAGTACTCAATAAACAGCCATTAAATGAGTCAAAGTTGATTGGATTATAGCCTGTGGGCTTATTCTAGTCAGTTAGTAAATAAATAACTGAATACTTACTGAATGGCACAAGTTGTGAGACTGAACACTAAGGACTCTCAGAACAAGGAGGAAAGGCACCTGAATCAAACTGGCAGAGTCAATAATGTTCTTCCAGTGAAGTTTTCTGCAGAATGAACAGCATGTGCAGGAATATGGGGTACACAGTCACATAGGGTAGTAGAGGAAAAATTATGGGAGGAATGACCAGAAAGATGTAGAAGATGCATGAAGACCCTTAATGCTAAATTAAATTAATTCCTGAAGCTGGAATCAGCTATTGATAGTTGTATGCAGAGGAGTAACAGATTCTGATTGGCATTTAGGAAAACCATCTGATAACATTGTAGAAACATTGAATTAAAAAGGGCCAGGATAGCATGAGTGAGGCCCTGGGTTCAATCCCCAGCTCATATACACAAAAAAAGATTAGAGGAAGATAGATTTTTGTTGTAGTGCAGACGAATCAATACAATAAGAATCCTTTCCTGGCATTTATTTATTCTTTTCTTCATTTCTCCAATCAAGAATTCTCAAGGTCTGCATACTGAAGACTCTGTGCAAGGCCCCATGGAATAGATAAACAGCAGTCAGGATGAAAAGGAACCACATTTAAAGCTGTAAGAAGATAAAATATAGAAAGCATTGGGTGACCAGTTAGAGTTTAATATCACTGCCACACACATGATTTGAGCGAGTAGGTAGAGAAGTAGTACCATTCACCAAAACAGGAAATGGAGTGGGGGCGGGGGAAGGGAGCAAGGGCAAGGGTGCCCTTGCTTGGAGGAAAATAATATGTGATGTTTCAATGGTGTGAAGTACCTGTTGAACATTAAATTAGAAATGCCCACTGAGCCGCACTGAGCAACAGACAGGGAATTCATTATCCTCATGAAAACAAGCTGAAAAATTATTTCATTCTATATAAATTCCCCAAACTTCTATAATTGTCACACCTTGAGGCTCTAAATTTCCCTATTCATATCCTCAGACAAAAACATATTCAAATTAAATTTCTTTGGGGAAGGAAATGTTTTCACAAAAAATAAATGTATGCCTTTAATAAGAAATGTGAACTTGGAAAAATACAAATTAGAACTGGTCATAGTGGTGTGTGCCTGTATTCCCCACCACTCAGAATGCTGAGATAGAAGGATTTCAACTTTGAGGACATTCTGGGCAACACAGTGGAACCCCATCTCAAAAACAAACAAACAAAAACCCCACAAATCAAATGACAACTAATCTTTCAGAAAACTATTGCTTTGTATTGATACTCAACAATTCTGGAATTCTAATTTTAGCAAAGAAAGAATTCCATAATAAATAATGGAAAATGAGTAGGAGGTAAAAGAAATGAGGGAGATGAATGTGTACATGTGACCTTCCTAGGAGAAATGTGATTTAGCTCTCATACCAGGAAAGCTTTACTGTCTTTATTTGTGTACGTATTTATATCCATCACCAGGAAAATGACTTTTGATAGTTTAGAAAAAGTCATTCAAGACAAGCAGATAAAATTAACATTTAAGGGAGAGATCAAAGAGGAACATAGGTTAAGAAAATAATATCAAGAATAAGATTAGTACATAAACACATATAGTTTACTCCTCCATACTTATAGAGATAATCTGCAGATTTGGCTTCAGGATTGTTAGTAACCAAAATAAAGAAGAAAATATAATTAAGTATAAGATTAAAAAAAAACTACACAATTTTTTTGCAAAATGAATCATTGTATCCTGACCCTCAGATCTGAGAGGAACTTTGTCCCCCAGGTCCTCTCAAAGACTGCATGGTGTGGTGTGGTATGGTATGGTATGGTGTTATATGGTGTGGTGTGGCTTCCTCAATAAAAACTCAATCACTTAAAACACTTACATATAAAAAAAAAAGAGCTTGGAAAAGAAAAGTCTTCACAGAATAGAGATGCATTTGATTTTTGCACTTAAGACTCAACTTGAACTGAGTAATGGCCCACATAAATAAAAAGAAACTAGTGGGGGGAAAAAACTCAATCATGGTAAATTTTATTCAAGTGTTTCTTATAGAATCCATCATTAAAAGCCAGTGATTTAATACCAAAAAATAGATTGAGAGAAAGAGATATGGAGGAAGGGAGATTTTCGCTGAGTAAAAGCAGATGAGACATATACACAGCTCTCTGATGTTGCAACTTGGACTAAAACTAAAATGCAGACACACCAGAGAAATGAATGGAGAACAAGCCATGCTCACAATCTCCTGTAATACCTGTAATACCAGTTCTCAAAAGCAGGTTTTTGACCAACTGGACAGCATAGGGTTCAATATTCTCATCTCTAAAACGAACCTGAATTCAGATTTTCTTCAATATGCCTACGTCTTTAAATGTAAAAAATTAAGAAGCCTAATGAAGACACCATACTCTATATGAGTATAAATTGCATAGAATATAGCCCATGAAAAATATGGTGGTGTCAGATAGAAAACACGTAAGTTTTTCAGTTAGGCTTGGCTCTAAATTCTGATTCTATTATTTATTGCTGAATGATCATAGAAAAGTTCTTTCTAGGGTCCTTTCTGAATCTGGACAATTATAATGCAGATTGTAATGAGGAATAAACTAGTATAAAGTGATAGTATAGTGTTGCGCATGTGAACATAAAAATGAATAGAAATGGGATCAGGGCAGATACCAATAGAATGAATTTGCCAAAAAAAAAAAAAAGTATACATGAAATGGGAGGTACGGAAATATGGAATCAATATGTGGCAAAAGAAGGCTTCTTTATACTGCAGTATGATTGTGATCCCAAGGGAGCATGACTTGCATTAGGTATTATACTCCTTAAGAATGTTGGTGGGCTGACATTTACTCAAAAACACAATTCTCAACTTATTTTCCAGACTATTTTCTAGCACTTTTTTTCACTTTCCTTCAGTTTCAAATAATTAGTCAGTGTTCAATTTTTGTTATAAACAGGAAGAACTTACACAAATAATGCCAATAAAATAACTCATTCATCTCATTTATAATAAAAAGCCACCCACATGTTGCTTCTGTATATCATCAAATTTAAGACATAGCCAAAGAACACTTATGATAAATGACTTAATTATAAACCTATTCTTGCCAGAACAAAAGTTTAATTTAACAAGCAACATAATAACCAGAACCTGTTCTCAACAGTAACTACTCATTTTGTCTTATGACAGGTGTACACTTGTAGTTGAAAAGAAATATTTGCTTTCCTTCTTATAGATATCCTCATCTAAGGAAAAAAGGAGATTCCTGTATCTCCCACAAAATGCTTTAAAAGCCAAAAAAGTAGGCCAGATATAATATTTTAGGGGCATTATTCTTCCTGATATGTATCTCACTTATGAATCATAACAATGAAAATATCTTATATCTACTTTTCTTTAATTAACATTTTTTGGGTTTATCACTTCTCCTAAACTATATTTACTGTATCCCTAGACCAGTAGGTTAATCACACTCCATAGACCAGAGTAAACTATTTTTAATCACTCTCTATAAGGACCCTCTCCTGGTTTATTTTATTTTATTGTTTTTCCCCCCTTTATCACCACTCTTCATTCTCTCCTACCCCTATTTAATCAAACAATTTTCTGGCATTTGTTTTTGACTATGGATTGTAATGGGCTGTATTCCAAATTTCAAATGACAATGGTTGGTGTATACTTTTCTTTTCTTATATTTTTCACTAAAAACTCTCTTCAAAGTGTTTCCATGATATAGTATGGCCCTCTGATTCATACTAAACTGTTGTTATTATATTGTAAAATGTAAATCTCCTACCTCAATCAATGACACTATATCCAAAGGTAACTTCCAGACAAACTAAAGCCTAAATAAAAAATTGAACAACACAGTGGCCCCATATCCTAAATGCATAAACTATAAGAAACAAAATGTGAAATGTTTGGCCAATTTAAAATCAAGGGTCTACATCAAAAGCAAATCCTTAATTTATAATAGTAAGAAGCCAAATAGCTAACTAGTATATAAAGAGGAACTCAACTTCATTAGTAAACAGAGAAATGCAATTTAAAATTAAATACCACTTTATATCCATCAGATCAGAAAAATGAGACAGTCTAAACATAAAGTAATGGCAAGGAAGTGAACAGCAGAAGTGTTCATGCATTCATGTGGGATATATACTGGTGCAGCCATTCCAGGAAGCAATCTGGCAATACTTAGTGACCTTCAGAATGTGTATTCTTGATGACCTTGCAATCATATGCCTGAGCATATGCCTGGGAGAATATCAGGATGTCCCCTCCCATTGTTGTTTGTGTTAGCAGAGGGAAGAGATGATCTACTTTTTTTGTAAATGCAGTATAAAATCATATAAACTCAAGCAATGAAAAAATGTCTTATCTATAATTTTTTTTCTTTTTTTTCCAATTTCTTTTTTTTGTTTTGTTTTTTTTTTGTTTTTGTTTTTTTTTTTAAATTTTTTTATTTTTGAGCAACCTTACAAGATTTTAACAAGACAATATAAAATGTGTATAAGATGTGTATATATTCTGGACATTGCAACTGTCCCCAGGAGTGCCCCCCCCATTACCCTCCCTTATCCCTCCCTTCCCCTTCCCGTTATAACTCTAAAAATAGTATTAAATTGTAAAGCATTACATCTTATCTGAATTT